>CAUYSK010097702.1:0-19846 GCA_963575035.1 Avahi laniger | reverse complement strand
TTCTTCTTCAAGAATTCCTTGCCTAGGCCAATGTCTGAAAGGGTCTTCCCAACATCTTCATTTAGAATTCTTAAGGTTTCATGCCTTAGGTTTAAGTCTGTTATCCATCTTGAGTTGATTTTTGTGAGAGGTGAGAGGTGGGGGTCTAGTTTCAACGGTGCTGCGAAAACTGGATAGCTACATGCTGTAAGGATTTTTAACACACATGCACACACATAATCTAGTCTAAATTTACAAAACTATGGCAACTATACAGTGTGGAATTAATTATTTAATGAAAATAAGGCAATATTTTATAGTATATGTTTAATTTACTAGAATATATTTCACTAAATAGTATTTAAAGGTGAAATGGCCTTGAAACAGAGTTTAAGTTTCGGATTTTTAAGGTTATGTTAAGCGTTGCAATGTGGTACTAACCTTTTACACAGATGGAATACACTATCAGTCTGCCATTTCAGCACCTGCCCTTCAGGGTGTTTATAGCTGATATTTTAAGCAGACAGTAAATGTGGAAAGAAAATTTCATACAGCATAACCAACAAATATCTGTAAAAATTCAACTCTGTAACTAAATACCCTTACATATCTATTTAATCTTATTTTGAAAGAAATGCTGTTTTTTTTCTTTCTATAGCAATAAAATGCTACATTTAAAATCAATCTTTGCATAACTCACGGACATGGATTAAAACTCTAGCTTGTGTGGCATTTTTAGCAGACTTTACAAAATGGAAATGTCACCTTTTCTTTGGGATGAAAGTATTTTGCCTTTTGCCAGAATGAAACATACAGTTTAACATTAGCTTTAAAAAGAAAAAAAAATCTACATTAACCCAAAAGTTCACCAAAATGTTAAGTCTGGAAGATTTTTACTAAATAACAGAACGTCTAAGAATGTATCCTTGGCCAAAGGCAATGATTGCATATCTTTTTTTCCCCTTTTAATTCCGTTTGGGAATATGTGGTATCACCAAAAATCTGGAAATAATTGCTAAGGGCTATGAAAATCATAACAAACTATATCATGTATCAATTAATCAATTTTTGGAATGTCATTTGAATGTTAAAGATATGTAATTCCTGAGTATACCAAGTGTACTGACATGATCAAAATAAACCAAAATGATGAATGTGCCAGATGTCCTGGTATCCTCAGACTTGGTTTATGAATCTCATATGATGACGAGATGATTTCTCTTGGCCTTGAAGCCTTGAACTGATTTTACTGATACTTAAGTCAAAAGAATATTATATTATATGATATATAAAATATTATCATATCTACTTTATTATTAATATATGATTTATTGATCAAATGAATGGGGAAGAAAACATTATGTTGAAGATGAAGAAAGTTTAAACAACTTTAATAGCCACATTTGTCTTTCTATGGAAACCTAGCAATCTAAACCGTGGTAAATGGCCTGCATAAAAGTTTGGGTTCAATTTTAAAACAAAGATATTATTTTCAATATACAATAACTATGGGCTCTGTTTATACTTTGTGACAACATTACTTATTTACTTTTGTAGGAAAACAGAACAAAATAATCTGTCTTTTCAGAAAAGTCTAGTATTTTACTTCATTTTTATATAACACAACTTTTTATATAATACAATTTTTAACATGGTCAAACAGCTTGGGGTGATGATTCAGCATGAATTTACTCAAACTCTGATTTTCTCTATTGTTATCAAATGATTAAGTTGGTGTTGATAGCCATGGATAATTAATTTGATATAAAGGAAATGTAAAAGTAGAGCAGGACATATATTCATTTTCTGGTGTGCTTAGGAATCTCGTCATTTCCCTGACACACTGCTACTGATCATTCAGTGACCTGAAACTCTTCTCTGGGTAACTTTTGAAACAGACATTCTGGATGTGTAGGAAGTTTTAGTGAAAAAAGTAATACTAAATCTCAAACTCAACATCTATTAAGCATAAATAGTGTACTCATTACTGGAAATGCAGTGCTAAATAAAACAGAAATACTCCATGCACACGAAAGAATCTATAGATATGACAGATATGAAAATATCTGTGATTATGTCACAAACAGGAAATTATAGTTTGAAATGGAAGCACAATGTGTGTTTGTTACATTATAATACAACCTAAGTTTATTTTATTAAAAATTTAGAAGTCATACATTATGCTAATTGCTGCAGATGGATCAGTTTTCTTCAACCTTTAAAAGAAACTTTTTTTGAGAATAAGAGTTGTAGAAATGACACGTGAATAAATTATTCAGTTTGTTATTATAAGTATTGATTTTGCTCAAAATTGCATCTCTAGTGCCTAGCACACTATCTGGTCATGCATGAATAAATAAATGTGTGAACAATTAGAAGAAAGTGTGAAGTAGTAACTACAGGAACTTGGAGGAGAGGCTACTAATTCTGCTTTGGAAGGATAAGGAATTTTTCAGAATCATAAAAAATCTTGTAGTCACGTAAACTAGTTTGTAACTTGACATGTGGTATCGACAAATTTTAAGCAGGGAGGATACCTGAGCATTTTTCCATTTTTAAACTATTGTGGCATTATAGAGAGTAACTTAAATTTAAAGTGGAAGGTTGAAAACATAAAGTAAAACCATTTGAAACTTCTTGAAAATTTACTGTTTACTTAAGAAATATCAAGAGATTCTACAAAGAGTTGAAAAGTTTAAATGGAAGGATATCTTAAGCAGTGAACTCAATGAATAGCCTAGTGTTAGGAGTCTACTTTTTTGTTGTTGTTTGTTTTTTGTTTTCTGTTTTTTCCAAAGATGTTTATACCAAATGCCTTAGTTAGGGATAGAAATTTTGTAGTTTCTAAAATAAACATCATAAATAATAAATTTTGAGATTATTCAATAGAGTATCATTTTAGGACTAGAAAATACTAACAGTATACTAAATACTAAAGTAAACTTAATATACTAAAATATTAAATCAAATAACTTGAAATAAAAATCATGGTACCAAGTATGACCTTGTTAAAAATTTTAAAAAAAGAAAACAAGTCAAATACTTGAAATAAAAAATCATGCAACAGGAATGACATATATTCTTACAAGAATGCATTCCCTAAAATTGAAGGAAAAAAATGTTTCAGTTGTAGAAGGTTAAAATAATGTCTTCTCTTTATGGGTAAACTGAAGTAGATATTCAGATTGGCCATATTGAAATGAAGAGGGTTGAGAGGAACCATTATTTAAAATTACTTTTGCATGTATAGTCTTCATTCAAATATAAAAAGAATAATAGCATATAGTCTTGAGAATATCACATGTATAACAAGGATATTGTAGACTTAAATAATGAGTCTCATTTATCTTAGATAATTACCTTAAATTTTATCTTTTTATTCATGCAGAGTTAGAAAAATAATTCTTCTTTTCAATCTTTTACATAGTTTGAATAACTCTGACCCTAATAATCATAAAACTTTAATAAGATGATATTGCAGGATATGGGTAAAGTATACCTAAAAGATTTCAGTGAAACATAATCCATAATTTACTATTCTTCTGTTCAGTGTTAATAATTCTACTTTCCACTCTAATACATTTAATAATAAATTCCATGAATTAAAATACACAACATTAAGAAAAAGAGAGCATATAGTAAACATAAATCAAGTTAACAGGAAAATTGACAGAGAGTTTACTGAAAGCTTATTTCATTATTTGTTATATTGAAGTACGTGTATAACATGTTTAACATAATTTTGTCATCTAAATAAATTTTTCAATTTATATCAAAATGCCTTATAAAGACATACAAATTAAATTTGAAAATCTATTGAAAAAGCAAAAGTCCAACAAAGATGTTATATAACACTACACATTGATATAAAATTGTTGTAAGATTGTGAAAGGCCTATATGGTAGGCCTTTAATATAACTCTTAATGATATTTGGCTACATGTATATATAAACGCATACTTATGAAACCATTTTCCCTTGAGTGCCTGCTATATTTTGTGACTTAATTCTAAACAATAGAATACAACAAAGTGATCAAATTGTATTAGGTTTCCAAAAGACTGTGACCTCTTTATCATTTGCTATTGCTCACCCTCCCTTGTTCTCTTACTTGCTACTTTTGATGAACACCAGATGACAGTTTCATGACTTTTACCTATGGAAAAGCCTCTAACCAGTGAGAAACTAAAGTCTCTGTCCAACATTTTAGGAACTACTAATAGCTACTAAGTGATCTCGAAAGGTTACCCTCTGCCACTTGAGCCTTGAGATGACTACAGTACTGGCTAACACCTTAACTGAAGCATTATGAGATCCAGGGCCATATGACCCAGCTAAACTATATCCAGCTTCTTGACCATAGAAAGTATGATAAGTTTTAAAATGGTTTGTTATGCAGGAACAGATAAATAATATAACATTTTTAAACACAAAAGCAAAAATGTGTGAAACGTTAAAAGCTTGGATATAAAACATTAAAATATGCATATGTATTAAGAATAACATAAGTAAATTCAATAAAACAAATAGCAAAATACACTCTTTATAACCATGTAAACTATTACTATCATCATATAACCATCTATTAAAATAATTAAAAACATAAATCCTATGATAATGGCAAAATATATAAATTATTCATGGATACAAATATAACAGCCAATAAACATAAAAATGCAGTTATACCTTATTAATAATAAAATCAATTAACCAATGTTATAATATTTTATTTATACCTTTATAAAAATTTTATAAACATAATAAATTACTTTCAAAATTCATTTACTGCTGCCAATTATGACTATATCAAGCACAATTTGTCCTTAAATATACTTTTGAAGAATTAACAAGAACCATTAAAATGTATCATTTTAATCCCTTTGTTCAATATTATTGTAGTATTTTCATAAAGAAAGTATTAAATAGCTATTAAGATAATAAGTATATTAAAGAAATTAAACAACATTGATGAAAAGGGATCATTCAGCATATACTTTGACATAAAAGCAATCATTTATAACATAAATGAGTGTTAAAAATCATTCTAAAAATCCTTTGCTAAAATACAAATTGAGTAAGATCTCATATATGCCTATAGGCAAAGACAAGGATAGGAAAAAAATACAGTAAATTATTTATTTAATGAAAAGAAATACACAACACTCAATTTGGATTTTCATAGCCCAACGAGATCTTATTCATACACACTTTTATTTAAAACTGAATAATTCAATTTCTTAATAATTTCAGATTATGGCGTGAAGGTTTATGGGGTCATATGACTGTAGGGACAGACTGTATCCTCGTGGATTTTTATGGAATTTTTCCTACAATAAACAAATGGACATATACTTATCTCTGAATACATCAAGTTATACATGTTAAATATCTAAGGCTTTTTGTATGTCAATCACATCTCAATAAAGCAGGTAAATAAAAGGTTTCCATTTTTATTAAGAGTTAAGCCCTAAAGCAAAGAAGGTGAATTTTAGGTTCAGGAGGAGTATTATTTCTCCTCCTGAATAAAAAAGAAGAAATTTAGCCCAAACTGTTACACAGGGCCAGGGTTAGACTGCAGGCAGGAAGAGGAGGGATCACATGGATTAATTTCCCCTGGCCAGGCTGAAGTGATCCAGCCATCAGATAGAGAGTTGGCTCAGCAGAGGGCCTTTGAATATGGCAGCAATTGAAATATTCTTATATTATTTGCCTTTATTGTTCTCAAACATTTTTTAATATCAACTGAAATGTTACAATCATTCCTCATGCTTTTGGAATTAAGAGAAAAAATACTGCAATGGTAGTGGTGAGTAGTACTAGTAGAGGATAACTGGGTTCCTGTGACCTGGTGATCACAAAACTGTTACGCAACATCATGACTAGAAGTCCAAAGCGCAGGGTTCCAAGGATCCTGTTTGTAAGCACATATTAGGCAGTGGGCACAGCCCTCGCAGAATATTCACAGGGATACATCGCAGGGAAGGCGGACAGTGTCCTCACTTAGGGGGTGAGCAGAGAAAGAGAGATGAAAAAGATTAAAGAAGAAAACATACCAGCATATAGACAATGGCTACCTCTGGGTGGTGAAATTATGGAGTCTTTTGTTATTTGCATCTTTTTTTTTCCTTTGTCATATATGTAATGAGAAGAAACAAGAGAAAGCTAATCCAATTTATTAAAAACCACCAGTATATGATAATTCTAAATTTTTATAAATATATTATTAAAACATGAGATTAGGGATTTCTTGTTAATGGTTTAAATTTTCCAAACGCATTTTCACAAACAATATAAAGCAAATTAAATTGGAGAGCTTACATGATTTTAATTTAATTCAGATAAGCTGGATATTTAATTCAAAATAGCATTGTCAGCCTGGGGGAATATGAGCTATTTTTTTTCTCTTATAAATAGAGCACAGAAATAATTTTCTATTCCCTGAGAAAATCTATGAATACAAGTATTAAAACTACAATTGAGACAAGTGATTGACAACAGTTCAGCAAGTTCAGCAACATTCTTTTGCTTTATATTCAAGATGTGCTGCCTGTAGCATAAATGAGTCTCAAGCCTTTAAGTTTTTGTCCTTGTCCTTTAAAGAAATAGCAATTGTAATATTTCTGCCTTGGCTTGTCTAGCTAAGTGTGAACTATGATAATTAAGTCACATTCTTTGAATAGCTGCTTCAATGCAGGATTCTGATTATCAATTCTGAAATCTTTAAAGAAAGATGAAACAAAATAGAAGAAGTTGATATTTCCTATAATATAATTTCACAAACTAAATTAAAACATTAGTTATACATTCATTAATGTTTTTTTTTATTTTAGAATATTATGGGGGTACATATGCTTTGGTTACATAATTTGCTTTTGTCTTGTTTGAGTCAAAGTTATAAGTGTACCCTTCACCCACAGAGTGTGTATTGTACTCATTAGGTGGGAACTTATCCATCTGTCCTCCTCCCTCCCACCTACTTGATTTCCATTGAGTTTTTTTTTTTTTTTTTTTTTTGAGACAGAGTCTCACTCTTTTGCCCAGGCTAGAGCGAGTGCCGTGACATCAGCCTAGCTCACAGCAACCTCACATTCCTGGGCTCAAGCAATCCTACTGCCTCAGCCTCCCAAGTAGCTGGGACTACAGGCATGTGCCACCATGCCCGGCTAATTTTTTCTATACATTTTTAGTTGTCCGATTAATTTCTTTCTATTTTTAGTGGAGATGGGGTCTCGCTCTTGCTCAGTCTGGTCTCGAACTCCTGAGCTCAAACAATCCACCCGCCTCGGCCTCCCAAAGTGCTAGGATTACAGGCGTGAGCCACCGCGCCCGGCCGACTCCATTGAGTTTTAATTTTGTATTTGCACATAAGTGTAGATTGATTAGTTCCAATTTGGTATTGAGTACATGTAGTGTTTGCTTTTCCATTCTTGTGATACTTCACTTAGAAGAATGTTCTCCAGTTCCATCTAGGTTGTTACAAAAGATAATAGGTCACCATTTTTTATGGCTGAGTAATACTCCATAGTATCCATACACCGCATTTTATTAATGCACTCATGAATTGATGACACTTGGGTTGTTTCCTTATCTTTGTAATTGTGAATTGAACTACTATAAATGGTTGAGTGCAAGTGTCTTTTTTATTAAATGTCTTTTTTTCCTTTTAGGAAAATACCTAGTAATGGGATTACTGGATCAAATGAAAGGTCTACTTCTAGTTCTTTGAGGTATCTCCGTACTCCTTTCCATAAATGTTGTACTAGTTTGCAGTCCTACCAATAGTATATGAGTGTTCCTTTCTCTTGGCATCTATGCCAGCATCTGTTGTTTTGGGAGGGACTTTTTGATAAAGGCCATTCTCACTGGAGACAAGTGATAACTCATTCTGGTTTTGATTTGCATTTCCCTGATGATTAGAGATGTGGAACATTTTTTCATGTGTTTCTTGGCCATTAATCTATCTTCATTAGAAAAGTTTCTGTCCATGTCTTTTGATCACTTTTTAATGGGGTTGTTTGATTTTTTTTCCTGCTGATTTGTTTGAGTTCTTTGTAGATTCTGGTTATCAGCCATTTATCAGATGTATAACATGCAAATATTTTCTCCCATTGTATAGGTTGTCATCTATTTGCTCTGTTAATTGTGTCCTTGGCTGTGCAGAAGCTTTTTGATTTGATCAGATCCCATTTCTTTAGTTTTGCTGCAATTGCTTTTGGTGTCTTCTTTATAAATTGTTTGCCTAGGCTGATGTCTGTAAGAGTTTTGCCAACATTTTCATCTAGCACTATACCGAAAACATTTTATCTTACACATCCTGAAGAAGCTCCTGACATTTCTATCATTGCACTCATGGAAATATACTGACATTTTTTATTTATCTTGACTATCTCACTATAACATAAGGTCAGTAAACCCAGACAGCAGGCCAAATTTATAATTTTATTAGCAATATATCACTGGCACATATAATAATATCAATTTATATTATTTACCTAAATTACTTAAATAATAAGTTAGAAAATTATAAAGTTTATAAATAGCTAGAAAAAGAAAGCAACAATATTGTTTACACTTTAAGATACAGAGAAATTTATTAGAGCATGCAATTAGAGTTATTAGAGATTTATTCTAGATTGAACAACCATTTCAGATATGAGTGCTAAAAGTTAATTTTATTTCTCTCTCATTAGTGTTTACATCTATCTAATGCAAAATATAATATTATTCAATGAGGTAAAAGGAAAAATGCTCCATCCAAAGGATAAATCATTAATATTTCATTTGGGCAGGTTCAGGGGAATAAATGAACTCAATATGTTTATATTCATATGCATATATATTTTTTTTCAACTCATATTGAGAAATCTAAGTCTAGCCCAAATATGTTGTATTTGACTATATGGATTCATTCTCTTTGGAGCAATGTCAAAGCAATTGTTCAATGTGGTATCTTTTTCTCTTTTGTAATAGCTATTTGATGTTAGTAATGAATCATTGTTGTAACTAATACAGAGGATGAACAGAGTCTGAAGGAACGCCCAGGTGATGAGGGGTGCCATGATGTTCTTTTGGCAGTACAGGGAAATTCATATTTAACATGCTCAAGAAAATGACACTAAGTGTCCATTAATTCATGAGTGGATTAACAAACGTGGATTAAGAAATTCATGCGTGGTAACAAATGTAACAAGTATATATACATACAAATGTATATGCATAGCATGGAATGCTACTTAGCCATGAAGAAGGATTACTTAAGTCTTTTGCAACAATTTAGGTGGAACTGGATACCATTATCCTAAGCGAAGTATTTAAAGAATGGAAAAACAAACACCACATCTACTCACTATTAAATTGAAACTATCCGATGTGCACACGCGTGCATAGAGGGAAGAAAAACTCAACAACAATTAAGCAGGCGGGAGGGGGAGAAAGAGGTGGGTGAAAACCTACCTAATGGGTATAAGGAACACTATCTAGGTGACAGGTACACTTGTAACCATTACTTAAGCAGTATAAAAGTGATCTATATAACCAAAATATTTGTACTCCTATAATGCTTGGAAATTAAAAAAAAACACTAATTGATGTGTTGTATTCATTTATCTGTATTTGTTTACTATATAATTTTATGAATTGATAAATAATTAGTCAGTGTCAACAGTGAAGAAAGTTTAATTGTATACATATGAATTGAGCCAAAGCTAATTGTGTTAGAATGGAAAAAAAACCTAAAAGATATTTTAATATCAATATTTTCATAGCATAGCATAAAATGATGAAAAAGATCCAGGTAAAGACAAAACATTAAAGGCATATCTATCCCTTTTCTTTTCCCTAATGTCAGCTTTAAAAATTAATATAAAAAAAGAAAATTGGTGCAAAAATTTAGTCCTCAATGAAAAGACAGTCACAGTTATATAAATTATGAAAAATGAAATCTATTATATACAGTGAAATTGGGGCAAAGTTAGTAGATAGCTAGAGAAGACACTCATCTTTGCAGACTTTGACTGCAAGTGCTGTAAAGCCTGAGAGCTCAAGTATCAAGATTTTAGATGAGCCAACCCAATCCCGAACACAGGACAACGGAGAAGTATCGATATTTCCGTCTCCGTTGAGTACTGCAGCCTGGCATTGAGGAAATGTCTGTAGTAGATAATGTTCACTGCCTCTTCGATGACCATTTTCAATTTTCTTCTCCTTTTGAAAAACTTAAAAAGTCTGAAAAATATGTTTTCAAAGCACAGGCTTAATTGCCCAAGCTTGGCTAACTAAAATAGACACACGGCAAGAAAAGGGACATAGGAACCACTAACCAAATAAAAGAAAAATGGTCATATGTGTATGTATACATATAATCGAGAATATGTTTGAAAGTGTATTCTTATCATTTTTTCCGTGGTCTCTTAACTTATATATAAGTTTAGCCCAAATTGAATTCCAAAATGTTGGAAGAGTAGCGGGGATTTAAGATTTATCGATCTTTAGTTGACTGGATTTCACAATCACAAATTGGGAATTATGAACATATGTTTCAGATAAAAGAAACAAATGATTAAAATAAACAAACAAAAAATACCGCAAGCTAGAATTGACTTAAAATCCTAAAAACGTAACTTTTTTGCGGTCACGATATATTTCTCTGTTGCCAAAACAGAGACCTTTCAGGCAAAATTAAAGAGCTTTGTAGAATTGACGTCCTCCTCCTTATGTAGGATTTAATTACACATCCTACACTCAGGAATGTGGGTCTAGTAATCTGTTCTTCTAATATATATTCACTGTAACTTTGGGCTCTAATCTACCTGTATTACTTTAAAACACTCCCTAACACTTTTTCTCAGATAACGTGGCTGTCATTCTCATTTCATTCAGGTTTTCACTCATTCCTCACATTTTCAAAAAGAACTAATCCAATCATATAAAAAAATAAATTCTTAACCACCTTGTCTTTTAGCCTATTTTGTATTTTCTTCATGTGATATTTGTGGCATTAATATGCACATAAATATAAGCTTTATGAGTTCAGGATCTTTGCCTTTTTCATAGATTTATCATAAGCATATTTTTTACATGCATGGAAAAATATTCTAATCAGAAACAATAATACATGAGATTCAGTTATAGTAATATAAATATATGTGACTGATGCAATAAAATATTGATATGAAAAGAGGTCAGATGGCCAGGATTGGTGGTTTTTTCCTTTAGTTTCAGCTACTCAAGAAGCTGAGAGGGGAGGATCGCTTGAGCCCAGGAATTCGAGACTACAGTGAGCTATGATCACACCACTGCACTCTAGCCTGGAGGGTGCAGCAAGAACCTGTCTCTAAAAAAAGTAATAATAACTAAAAAAATAAAGAAAAATAACTCTAAAAAAGTAAAGAAAAGAGGTCAGGTTAAATGACTTGCTTAAACAAAACAAACTGTATTTTGGAGAGCAATATGGAAGAGTGATTTTCTTTATTAATTTTGCTTATAATATAGGAGAACACAAAGTGATAAAATTACTGTGATAGGGTGACATCAATTTTAAAAAAAAATATATAGATCCATGACTATTAGAGAAAAGTAAAATTGCTAAAAGAAAACATCTTTGATGTAATTTATCATGAAGACATAGATGAATGCTGGAGAGGATGTGGAAGACTGTACTTCAAAAGAATGATGTAAGAGGTTTCCTAATGGATTAAACACATCCACTTGATATTCTTGAATAAATTGTCAGATTCACTTTATGCTGCCAGTCAACTCTTGATTATTCATATTAGTATAAGAATACATCAGTCCACAAAGATAAAGTTTAATGTGGTAGTTGTGGTTATGTCTGATATACAGCGAGTGGAGGGAACCCAGCCCAAGATGAGTAATGGAGCAGAGGTAATTGACTATTCGTAATGGGGAAGAGCGGTAGTTCGGAGAAAATCCTCAATCCTCAATCTTCATCATTTAGACATGGTTAATCAGAAGTTGGTTAATTAAGATAGTCAAATGCCTTCATTTTAATCCATACAAAAATAATTAAATACTACTCTGTGCCAGGCACAATCATGGGTGAGAAAATAGTCTAGAGCTTTTTTTGGTACTAGAGTCCAATGAGTGAAAGAAACAATTAGATAATTCCTCAGATAATTTGTAGGATTCTTCTGAGATGCCATCAATATATTTCTGACCTGACTCAGAGAGAGATACATTCATTTCTACAAGTACTTTTAAATGTGCTTCCTATGTGCATTATTTAAATTTGAACACACCTAAACCAACTAATATTTAATAAAATTATTCCAGGGGAAAGATTATATTAATTACAGATAAGGTGACATACATACAACATTAAATTTATCTCAAAAAGAGTTAATGAATTAATACATACAGAGAATGGAAACTGCATTAAAATTGTATGTGAGTTTTTCAACTTATTTATGGAAGTGATGAAAGACACATTATTTTTATTCACTTTGTTAGATATAAATGTGGGCATTCTGTGAAAAGCTTTATTCTGATTGCTTTTTGCTGCTTTATTTAGCACTGTTTCCAAAGAAAGCTCTGAGATCACTAATTCATTGCATACATTTAGAAATTATTCCAGATTATTTAATACTTATTAAGTTATTAGAATATGTAACTTTAAAATATAGTTTTGCTGCACAGAATGGAATTAATATACTAACACAATTATTGACTATGATACCAAGCAAATTGGTATTCAGAGGATTTCTCTCAATCATATTTGGAACATAGACTGCTGATCACATTTCTCAAGCTGTCTGTTACTTCAGTTTACTTGAGTGTACTTATTAATGGAGATGCATATTCTAGTATATTTTATTTTAAAATTAAATAATTATTCTCGGCTCTATGGCCCCTCAAGCATCCACAATGATAGCCAGATTCTGGTATCCATAAAAGCAGGCCTAGCAGCAGAGTGAAGAGAACATGCACAGTTGTTTGATAGATAACTTGATACAAAAATAATGTTTTCAGTTTCAATTTCAATTGCGTATTTCACACTGCTTCTTTAACACTACTGCATCATGGTTTTAACAACTATCATATAAAATATTACATTAAAGACATATTGAAGTGATAACAATTGTATGTGGTGTTTATACAGATGAGTACACTTTGTACATTTCTATGTTTTGTGAACTTTTAAGCATGTGTATTACACTTCAGTAAATGGTTTTTGTAAGAAATGAGGAATCAAACAACATTTTAATTGTATATAATAATAATATCGATGTGAAAAATAAAAATAAGCATATAATCAAAATCATAGGAACAAAATATATAAATATATAAGAGAGAGGAAAAATATAAAATTTATGTTCATGATTAAGAATTAATGGATAATACTTAAAGTTATAGGAATTATTTTTTCTATTAAATATATATGTAACTGTCAAGAAACTACAAGCCTTCTTAATTTTGTTTATAATAAAATCAAATAATAGGAAAAGATACTACAATGGGAAACTTATTTAACAAGATATTGAAGTAGAAAGTATAAGATATATAGATGTATTTAACATATTCACATATGGGTATGGGTTTGAGCTAAATTCGCACATTTGAAAAATAATGGTTATCTGATTAAATAACAAAATAAAACTATGACTTTAAGGGTATTAAAAAGACAGACCTAAAATAAAGGGAGTTAGCAAGATTGAATAAAAAGAGAAAATGAAAAGCTTTAATATGCAATGGCTAACAAAAATCAGCCATCAGTTACCCCAGTCTTCCTTTCAGAGAAATTTAAAGATAACTGGAAATTATTAGATAACAATAATTTCTAAAAGCTTAGAGGACAATGATATCCTGCTGGCAGGACAATAACACCCAGTAACAATGAGTTCACACATCCCAGACCTTAGTTTCTAATACTATTCTCCAATAAAATCATCAGTGCTCATCAAACAATTGACTGATTTTAGGACAGGAGCAAGACATATACAAAATGAGCCTGGTATATTTTGTAGTACTAGAAAGTAAAGAAGTATTGAAATAGTGCAATGGATGGGGTATATCAAAAGAATGTAGGAACCAACTGAAGAGCTTCAGTGGCCAAATATGGAGAAAATTAAGCAAGAAAATAAAGTAGTATTGGACTACAATTCAAAGTATTAAATAAATATCCATACGTCTGTATTAACATAAAGAAACAACTAAGTAAATAACTAAAACGAAAGAGGCAAATATCTCATGCAGAATTCCAAATAATTCATGTAGATACTCTGCCCTCAAAGAGGTGGATCATAACTTTCTACTTCTTAAAAAATATGATGGAGAGAGGGTGCTAACTTTACAATGAAGAAACCACCTGACAAGTACTACCTCAATCAGATGATTAAGGTCATGTTATAAGGTCATTGTATTATTTTGATAATATGTAGCCTTGATATGATGAGATAATTTCTAGCTACCTCTGTGGATTTTCTTCCAATAATATAACTCTAATATAACTCCAATAATCATGAACAAAATATCAGATGGATCCCAACTGAAGGACATTCTATGAAATTCCAGATCGAAACTGTCAAGGTCATTAGAGACAGGGAAGCCTGAGAACTGTGTCAGCTAAGAGGTGCCTAAAGAGACATGCCTGGCAAATACAATGCCACATCCTGGGTGGGACCCTAGAAGACAAAAGGCCATTCGGGACAAACTAAGAAACTCTGAATAAAGTAAAACTTTAGTGAATACCGATGTTGCAATGTTGGCTCATTAATTGTGACAGATTAGGCAATGTATATTAATACAAAATTCTTCGTAATGCTAAAGGATGCTAATGTAAAATGCTAATATTAGGGGAAGTTCATAGGTGTGGGATGTGTGGTTACTGTCTGTAATACCTTCAGAATTTTTCCGTAAATCTACAGATGCTGTAAAATTTTTATTTTTAAAAGTTTTCAGAAATCTAAAAAACTAAATCTACCAATCACATCAAACAACAAATTAATTACACTCAAATCACTGTGTGTAAAATATGAAATACATACCAATGTTGAAGAATATCCTAAAAATAATGATAATTTAAAGGTTATATTAAGAGAACCTGTGGAAAAATGTCAAAGAAAAAATACAGTATTAACTTTTATTAAAATGCATTTAAGAATATGTTAAGGCATATATTTAATATGGCAAAGAAAGAAGTAAACTAGAATTTGCAATCAATCCACTGAACAAGCAGTAGTTAGGCAGGGGAACAAATCTGAGAAGCCCTACAGTCTATTTCTTATGTGAACCATATTCACATATACATACTTTTATATGTATGGACTAACATATTTATATATAACAATTGGACTTTGTTCTAAATATTTAAATCAAGTTGTCCTCACTTCTTGCCTAAGTTTAAGCACCAAACTACAGTCTTAACTGCTGTAGTTGATACCAAAGCCTCATCATTTTACTTCGTTTTCTTGGGGCACTATTTTAGATGGTCTAGGTCAATTGCCTGGTATCAAAATTCAGATCCTTGGCCTCTAGGTGTCTGAGCCCTTAATCGTGTTGCCATTCTCAGCCATGGTTGCTACAATTAGCCAATCATAGATCTCATGGGTCATGAAGCACTACAGATGCCTGAGTAGATCCATGTGGTTACTCACAATGTGTAACAGTATCTCAAATTCCTCATGGTAATCAGAGGTGATTATTCCAGACAGTAATGCAATTCTTTCTTTTGCCTACTAATCCTTTGAGATGGTTTTAAAATATGTCTCAAATTTATTTCAACTCCCAGAAAACGTGAGCATAATTTCCCTTCCCTTGAATATGGATTTGTCTTAGTCACTTGTATTTAACAAATAGAATGATATAAAAGTGACAATGTTATTTCTGAGTTTATGTCATAAAAATCGAGTTGATACAACCCCTCTCCTTCACTCCATGCTCACGATAGCCATGAGACGCCGTATAAGAAACTCAGATACAGTGGAGCCATCATGATGAGAAAGCCTTTCTAGAGTCCGTATAAAAATAAAGATAGTAAGGGAAGACCTGAAAACATCTAGCTTTTCCAGTACTCAACTGTTTGAGAAGCTCAGAAGCCAGAAGTCTAAGTTACCAGATAATTCAGATAATTCTAACCCCCAGGTTTTCATCCATTTCAGCTGACTCCAAGTGGAGCCAAGATGAGCTGTCTCTACCAAACACTGACTTTTCTACAGATTTGTAAAAATAAATTTAATTAGTGCTTCTATGTTTTCAGATTGTTTCCTATACAACCAGAATACAACCAGAATAACTGGAGCATCGTAAGTAAACTCCAAGTGATCTAGGGATAATTGCAGCCTAAGTTCTGGAAATTTTTATTCTCTGCCTTGCAGGAAGGGAACCCGCAAGCCTCCTGAGAACTTTCGAGGCCACTCAGCCAAAGAGCACTTGAAACACAACTACAAGCGACAAATTTGGTTTTATTTTTCCTTATTGCAACAAGAAGACTATATGCAAAGCATAGTCATGGGCATGAGCCATCTCTTTCAGCAAAGTATAGAACAATGAGGGGAAGGGACTTTGTTACTTGACTTGGGCTCTGTTATATGATTTGGGGGAAGAATTCAGGAAATCCAGGCTTTGTTCTGGGATTGGGTGCTAATAAAACGTGTCAGCAATTTGACTATTGCTATTTTGATAATTTTTATCTCAAGGAGGAGGTACAAAGTAGGGATAAAACTAATTCATAAAAATACTAGAACATACTTGAGGTGGAATGATTTTTTTTTAAGGTTTGTGCAGTGTTTATGTATTCAGACATGATTTTGAAATATGTATATATATATATGTGAGCGTGTGTGTGTGTATATGTGTGTGTGTGTGTGTGTGTGTGTGTGTGTGTATATATATATTTAGAGAGAGAGAGAGAGAGAGAGAGAGAGAATGTTTGTATCCAATACAATCAATTTGCCACTAAGAGACAAGGTGATCATCCTAAGAAATAGTGTAATGTTGAAGGCTCAGCATCAACCTCTGTTCTTGGCAGCTTAGGCACTTAGCAGTAGCAGTTTGTAGGTCAGGCTTGGTGAGTGGCCATCAATGCTCTTTGTCCCCAAAGCTTTCATTCTTTGTTGCCATAGCCTCTCAATTTATGGGCCCATTGTACAAATGTTTGGGAAGTCAAAGACAAATGTTGGCTGATTTCCATCTGATTGCTTATATTAATGCAATTTATTCATGCCTTAGGGACCTGCTTAAGCTCGAGCCCAAATGTATGACTTCTCATTTCATTTGTACAAAGCATTGCTTCTCTCCTTCCTGATCCTATGATTTGTCACATCCCATAATATTTGGCTTAAGGTGGACAGTTCCAGCTGCATAGTGAGTTAGTGCACAGTCGGTAAATGTGGAGGTTTACACATCAGAATTTACTTTTTATTTGGTGAGTAGTATTTTGCCACCAATGGAATGGCCTCGAGTCCTAGTGATCTGTGCTGAAAGTCCGCATAGACTTTCCCTATCCACATAGACATGTCTGTACCGTTGATATGCTGGGTTATATGGGTAGAAGAGGGCATGTTACATCAAAATCTGAGCCTGCTACAGAGCCCTCTATTACTTCAGCCTTCACTCCACACTGGCAGCCTTCTTAGTCACTTGATAAATGGGTTGGAACAATATACCCAAGAGCAATACATGCTGCTTCTCAAATCCGAAGAGATACTTGAAAAGCTTCCCCTATTTTTTGATATTAGGGCACAGAGGCACAATAACTAGTACTTTATTTAAGCACAGGTGTACTCCGAGATAACATGAAGAAGACCACTGAACTGCTAGAAGCTTTTCCTGGACTTTAACTCCAATCCAGATAAAGTACAGTAGTCCCCTCTTATCCATGGGGGTAAATTCCAAGACCTCCAGTGGATGCATACAACTGTGGACAGTATTGAGCCCTGTATATGTTATGTGTTTTCCTATACACACATACCTATAATAAAATTTAATTTATAAATTGGGCACAGTAAGACAGTAACAATAACTAATACTAAAATAGAACAATTATAAAATATACTGTAATAATAAAAGTTATGTGAATGTGGTCTCTCTTCTCTCTCAAAATAGCTTATTGTATTATACTCACTCATATTCTTGTGAAGAATAAGAAAATGAGCAGGAGGGTTCAAGATTCCATCACACTACTCAGAATGGTGTGAAATTTAAAACTTATGAATTGTCTATTTCTAGAATTTTCCATTTAATATTTTTGGTCCACCCTTGACAATGGGTAACTGAAACCCTAGAAAGTGAAACTGTGATTAAGAGGGAACTCCTATAATAAAGCTTCTCATCTCCTACTCCCATCACACAAACTCTGCCTGCCCTCCAACCCTCAACAATAGGCCTCGAAAAGTCTTCTCATTCCTCCATTATCATTGCAAGGTTTATTCAGACAAAAATCTGTATTTAAAAGACTAAATTTTAATTGGAAAGAAAAAAGTGTAGAGTACAAACTGGAAAATATTTGTGCCATGAAATAGATTTAATAAAATCAATAGTGGAATATTTATTTCCATTTTTGGATTCTAAGAAATATGATGAAGGTAGTGATATTTTTATCAGGACATAGCAGGCAGCTTCATCCATTATTATTTAACTCTATCTCACATATAATTGAATTCTTAGTTTTCAAACTTGAAACAACATAGGGTTAATTTACTCTTTCAAGGTTTATGTCTTTCAACTAGGCCTGGTATTAATGCAAATGACTAGTGAATAATTTCTTGAAGGAAAGGATGACAGTTCAATATTTTAATTGTTTTCACATCTTGTCTTGAACTTTGTCTTGTTAAACACATCCAGTTGTTTTGAAGGATGTCAGTGTGACATGGATTTGTCACCTCTTACCATTTGCATTATTAACCTCTGAATGATCTTTAGTATTGAAGTTCACAGATATTTACTAGGAACTCTGGACTACATTAAGTTTAGGTCTTTAATGATGAATAGCATGTTTCCTATTAATGAATATAATCTTCCTGGGTTGTCTTATTCAACACTGATTGCTGTTGGATGATTATTTTATGTGATGTTGTTTATAACACATTAATGCAAACAAGATTATGTCTGCTATTTTAGCATCTGCTTTAAATGATTGACTCATGAAACTTTTCAAAAACTGATATCACTAGATGCTGAGATCATTCACCACCGTTTTGCTGTTAATCATATTGCTCATTTATTACTCAGGCAATCTCTTGTTTTAAAATATATATTCAAGATTTTTATTAATAATAACATTTACTAAATTGCAAAGGTTTTATTTTATTCAGATTTATGTATTTGAAGTATTATAATGATAGTTCTGTAAACCTAATATCCTAATAATATCACTTAATGATTAATGAATTATTTATATTATATAATAATTATATATTTTGATATTTCTGTTATTTCCCCAAAGTATGCATTAAATGCTTTCATCGAAATATTATTAACAAGTTTTAGAACAGGTAAAAAATATAAACCTTGAATATTCTATTAATTATCCACATTTATTTTGAGCCATATGCCAACATACCTGGCGGTGATATTAATGTTTGAATAATGTGCAGTCTTTGTAACAAAATTATATAAGCATACATTTTACCATATATACAAAATTAGACTTGTTAAAGGATTCTTTTTTTTTTTTTTTGAGACAGAGTCTCACTCTGTTGCCCTGGCTAGAGTGCCATGGTGTCAGCCTAGCTCACAGCAACCTCAGACTCCTGGGCTCAAGCAATCCTTCTGCCTCAGCCTCCTGAGTAGCTGTGCCTGCAGGCATGCGCTACCATGCCCGGCTAATTTTTTCTATATATATTTTTAGTTGTTCAGATAATTTCTTTCTATTTTTAGTAGAGACAGGGTCTTCCTCTTGTTCAGGCTGGTCT
>CAUYSK010097699.1:0-10319 GCA_963575035.1 Avahi laniger | reverse complement strand
TCAGCCTAGCTCACAGCAACCTCAAACTCCTGGGCTCAAGCAATCCTCCTGCCTCAGCCTCCCGAGTAGCTGGGACTATAGGCATGCACCACCATGCCCGGCTAATTTTTTTTTCCATATATTTTTAGTTGTCCGATTAATTTCTTTCTATTTTTAGTAGAGACAGGTCTCTCTTGCTCAGGCTGGTTTTGAACTCCTGAGCTCAAACAGTCCGCCCGCCTCGGCCTCCCAGAGTGCTAGGATTACAGGCGTGAGCCACCGCGCCCGGCCTAGGAATAGGTTTTGAGATCTATTGTATTTATACGCCAGCTGGGTCACAATTTTAAATTTGTCTTCCTTTGACATCACATCATCATTCTCAGGATTCCTCCTATGAACATGACAGGTTCAACTCTGCAGGTGGAGAAATAGACAGCGGTAACTTACTTTGAGATCTATTGCATAATAGAGTGGCTGCAGTCAATAATAATCTATTATATATTTCAAAATAACTGAGAGTAAATTTTAAGTGTCTCACCATACAAAAAGGATAAGTAAGTGAGGCGATGGACATATTAATTAGCTTGATTTAACTATTTCTGAGATCTTTATATATCTTTGTGTCTATATCTAATTTTTTTAAATATGTTTACTTATTATTATTTATTATGGATTCATTTTTTCTGTGTATGAAACATCCTCTCTAGGCCTACTGCTCACTCTTTTGTTGTTGCAATTCACTTTTCCATTTTTATTGTTTTTGTGTATGTATTCATTAAATAGCTCCCTATAAATTTGGTAGGATTTTGTGAGAGGAAGACTAAATATATTTTTTTGTTTAATCTTTTGTGTTTACCACAAGTACATGAACTTCTAAAAATTTATTATGAAGATAAAGCAAAAGAGAATGAAATTGCTGGAGACATACTAAGTATATAGTAAATTACCTTTTAGTGCTTGTGTGAATGTATTTTCTTTTATTCCCTGTGGTTATATATTTCCCTGGAGAATTGCTGTATCTAAGATATTAGGTGTATTTCAAGGTTAAATAGTTGAATTCTCTAATTTGCATTTGGTATGTGCATATCACCCAAAATAAAGCAATTAATATCTATCAAAATGAACATGGAATATTTTAACACACAACCCTTGGTAAGAGGAAAATAAAAGTTAATAATTATTTTTTTGTATAGTTTGTGCTGTGACCTACATTTAACATTTTCTTTTAATTAAGCTTTAATATACTAAAAACTAGAAAATACATATCAATCAAAGGTAGGCATTTATATAGTAAGTTACTGCTGTCTATTTCTGCACCTGTGGAGTTGAACCTGTCGTGTTCATAGGAGGAATCCTGAGGATGATGGTGTGATGTCAAAGGAAGACAAATTTAAAATTGCGACCCAGCTGGTGTGTAAATACAAATGTTTTAATCAAAAAGCATCTCAATTGTGTTCAATATCACTTATTTAAAAACATAAATACTTCGTCTATGCATGTGTTAATTGTGATTTCATTTTTTACTGTTGAAAGGAAAAACACATACATATGTTTCAATTTATGTGCTTTTTGAAAGCTCTTTGATAAATCTTTTAGAAAATAAATTCATTTAATTTTGTAAGTAGGGCAAGTGATTTCTGACACAGTCAGGATAGTCAAACAAAAGATGCACAGTAGCCTCCTTATCTGTAGTTTTGCTTTCCATGGTTTCAGTTAACAACAGTCATCTGTGGCCCAAAAATATTAAATGAAAAATTCCAGAAATGAACAATTTATAAGTTTTAAACTGGGTGCCTTTCTGAGTAGCATGATAAAATCTCACGCTTTCCTGCCAGGAATGTGAATCATCCCTTTCTGCAGTGTACCCACGCCATATACAATACTCACCGGTGAGTGACTTAGTAGCTGTCTTTGTTACCAGATCCACTGTTACAGTATCACGGTGCTTGTATTCAAGTAATCCTTATTTTACTTAATAATGGCCCCGAAGTGCAAGATGTGGGGAATTCAGATATGCCAAAGAGAAGCCATACAGTTCTTCTTTTAAATGACATGCTAAAAATTCTCAACTTAATAAAAAGAAAAGCAAAAAACGTATGCTGAGGTTGCTAAGATTTACAGGAAGAACTAATCTTCTATCTTTGAAATCGTGAAGAAGGGAAAAAAAGCTTGTGCATAGTATATACAAGGTTTGGTATTACGCACACTTTTAGACATTCACTGGGTGTCTTGGAACATATTCTCTAAGAATAAGGAGGAACAATTATAGTCCTTTTACAAATTGGAAATAATATTTCTTTTTTTTTTTTTTTGAGACAGAATCTCACTCTTTTGCCCAGGCTAGAGTGAGTGCCGGGGCGTCAGCCTAACTCACAGCAACCTCAAACTCCCCGGGCTCAAGCGATCCTCCTGCCTCAGCCTCCCCTGTAGCTGGGACTACAGGCATGTGCCACCACGCGTGGCTAATTTTGTCTATATATTTTTAGTTGTCCAGATAATTTCTTTCTATTTTTAGTAGAGACGGGGTCTCGCTCTTGCTCAGACTGGTTTCGAACTACTGAGCTCAAACAATCCGCCCGCCTCGGCCTCCTAGAGTGCTAGGATTACAGGCGTGAGCCACCGCGCCCCGCCAATAATATTTCTTAAATAGTGAAAATAAGAAATGAAATAGTATTGTTATTACTGTTAAACACTGATAAAATAAGTAAGCCTCTTTTATAAATACGTGAAAGATCTTTAACAGGGTTCACTTTGACAGTGATTTTAAGCTGTGCATTTCTAATTCTGTTTTGGTCTTTCCTTCTCTTCTTGGAGAGTCTCAAACATATGCTTCCAAATATTACTGACCTAAAGGAAATTATTTAGCTCAGATCTAGAGAACATAAAGTTGCTATAAATTTAAATAAAACAGTTTACTTCCAATGGCATTAATCCTAGCCTCTTCCAGTTAATTAATGTAATATTTCCTAAAAGAGGGTCTCTCAAGTGATGAAGTAGTTCAAGATACTCCAGTTATAATTATTTTAATAATTTCACTAATCTTCGTAGTATGTGAACCAGAGTCAGTGTTTCAACTCTTAGAGGAATAAAATAAACCTGTATATTTTGTCAAAAAAGTATTACAGGTTAACCTTAGAAATCATGTGTTAATTTTCAGGTGAAGATACAGCTCTCACAGTTAATTATACTTGTCTGAGCAGTAGCTCACTCTTTAATCTTCTAAGTCCAAATCAAAAGTGTAGACAACATCCAATTAAAAATGAAATTTCAATCCACTTGCTAAACTTAATGAATAAATGCCTCATTAAACTGATAATATAAATATGTCCTTCTGGTTACATGTTAACAATCTTGCATCCAGGGATAAAAATAGTGGATTTATAAAATGTTTGTATTGGTGGTGGTGGTGTAAGAATTGTAAAGAGAAAATATTATTTTAGTTGTGGAAAAAAATATTAGGAAAAAAAGTTAATTTAAGTAAAGCACCAGTTGAAAATAAGTTTTATTTTAAAGTTGGTTGGTTTAAATTGAGTCGATTTTCTTGTGGTGGCCTTATTTTAAATAATATATAGTTATCCAATCTTGGATCAGAGAAGGAAAAGGTTTAAATTAGGTTTAGGTATATTTTGGCCCTTACATTTGCCATGTAAAATATTGCATTTAATCCTCACAAAATTTCTCACAAACACTTCAATTTTACAAATAGGAAAGTTGAATAACTATATATATATATATGTGTGTGTGTGTGTGTGTGTGTGTGTGTGTGGATAGATAGATAGATAGACAGATATAGATATATATGTTGTTCTATGTCTTCAGCCAATGTTTGGTCCTAAATATAGTTGTTTCCAAAGCCTGGCTTCCTTACATTTCTCCAGGATACAAAGTACATGTTAGTATATAAAAATGGCGAATTATAAAACACACAAATGCTTTGAGTTCCCAGTATCAGTGAACCAAACCTTTTGTTTTAATCAAATAAGATATAGTTTTCTTTTTTTCTTCTATTATTCAACAGAGTTATTGAGTTTTTGTTTTGTGCCCAGAATCTTTCTAGGTGCTGTTGCTATGAATGGCACAAGATGGGAGGAGTCGGTGAGGTACAATTTGTATAATCAGAAACCAATAATTGAACTAAGACCTGAATAACAGAGTCATGTTTTCTATATACCCAATTTTATCTAGCTTGTGTAAAAATAAGGTGATAACATTTTTAGATAGAAGGAATTACAATATAAACATGTTAAAGTTGGAAGAAGTTTGGTGTGTGAGAGGGGACAAAAATAGAAGTCATTGTGGCTGGACTGTAGCAATTAGAGACTGTTAAAAGCTCATTTTCTGCTATGACATCCTCCACTCTTTCAAATTTGTCTATTATACAAATTCTTTTTATATCATAGATAATTTAAATTTCTATTTTCACAGATAATTTTATATCACAAAATGATTTGAATAAAGCAATTTGATTAACTAAGATAGATTAACATGTGACTAAATAATAACTATTTAATCTTTACAGAAACATTATGTATTACATAAAGATGCTTGTGGATTCAAATCTAGCTATAATTCTAATAAAAGAGATCAGATCAGAGATCACAAATTTTAAATAATATGAATAGAAATATTTTGACATTTCCCTGATGATTAGAGATGTTGAGCATTTTTTCATATGTTTCTTGGCCAAATGGAGATCTCTTAAATTTAGCATCTCTTAGTTGGTTCTGCTTCTCACAACTTTGTCCCTTCTGGTACATTGGGATAAAGTTAGATTTTATCACAATACAGAAAAAGAACTGCATTATCATTGTACCTTATTAAATGGTACATCACATAAATAATTTAAACTGTTAAATTTCAGTTGCCTAGATAATTAAAAATGGATATTAGCATTCTCAATTCTACTCCTCTTGTTTAATAAAATTTCTATTATCCAAACTAGGCACCTAGTTTTTCAATTGTTTTCAATTTCTTCCTCTCCTTCCATAACCAACAAATACCAACTTCTATTGCTTGTATGCTCTCAATACCTGTCTAAACTGTATAAATTTCCATGTGGATGGCTATTATCTTAATTATATCATTTTTCTCTCTCCTACTTTGACCTGAAATATTATAATAATTTAATAATTGATGTCCTTCTTGTCAACATTTTTCTGATTTCTAATTTAATATAAATCCTACAACCATTTTTTTCTAAAGGATAAATCTGATTTTATCACTATATTACTAAGTCTTATACTTTTGATACATTCCAAACTTATTAGCAAAATATAAACTATCTAATTGAGGCATTACATGTGTTTATAGTTACGTTTACAAGCTCAGCTTGTAACATTTTCTCTCTGCCACCATTCATATTGTTTTCTAAGGTATATGTAATGCTTGAAATATCCAAATAATGTGAGATGATACCTTCTTTTTCAGATGATTTATAGGAATATACATCACTCTCATTCCTAATCTAGCTCACTGAAACAATTACACAAAAAATAATCAAGAAAATATTTGGTTTGCTGTTTATAAGTGTACTTCTATAACACCTTGCCAAGATACTGTTTATGTTTCTCCACCTCTATCCAAATAAATGGATTAGCAGTTTTACATTTATTCACATTTTTGAAGCTAATTAAGGGTGAGTAAGTAAGCAAATCAAGCATCCCTTTCCATTTAGCAGTACTGAATGAGAGGGAACTCATCCACACACAAAATCCATTCCAATGATGTCTCATCAAGAAGTAGCTCATATAATTGACAAAGTAACAACTTAAAGTAACTTTGATCGATTATCTCCTTATGTAAGTTTGCCCTTTTGAAGACTCTCTGCCAATCCTATCATCCTTACTGACAAGATCATTGGTGTAATTCTGTGTATATTTGGGAGGCTTCAGATCTAACTTTGCTTTTTGCCAAAAGCACCAAAGTAGCCTTTTATTCCCCACTAACCATGTTGTTGAAATCACACTACACAGTTACACAACTGTCTAAGCCAAGTGCATACCATCGATATATACCTCTACAATAAACAGTGAAGATGAGCTAGTTCAGGGTGATTTGGATTTAAACATGATGTTAGAAGTCACTAGTTGGTTCATTTCATTCTTCTCCTGGCCCAGGGTCTATAACAGAGTTCCAGGCATCCCCAGAGATAAGAATAGAACTGCCACAGTGTAGCCACAAGTTAACTCTATCAGGACGTGCACACCTTATACAGACAGATTTGACAAAATTCCCCAGATTTATGGGATTTTTGTTATGTTTTGTTGGGTATATGGCTTTGGTTTTATTTTTACCATTTATTTATCTCAGTGTGTGGCCTATAACCAGGCACCCTACACATGTTTTCCTTTCAAATATTATCTGCCCCGTGCCTTCATTTCTCCCCATCTACTACTGTGGCCCTTCAATGTCTTAGTTTCTTTCTGACCTTTTAATAGGTACGGTGTCAATACCATTTATTGACAGGTTTAGTAATGTCTACAAGATAAGATATTAGGCATTTCTGCCTAATTTACTTTTCTGAATAATAAATTTGGAGTAAGGGAGCTACTCTCTGGGCCATGTGCAGTATAACAGAGGCTTGCTAAAACCTATGTTTATACTAATTCTAGAATAATTTATATAAGAAGATCTAATGAAAATAGTACTATGAAGGGCTAAACCTATTATTTAGTGCAAGTTTATAAATCAAATAAATATTTTGAGAAGTTTTAGTACTGTGGTTTCTGTAAATTAAAATGCAATTGCGGAAGAGTGAAATCAGTAACTCTGAAGCAAACATCTCAATAATTAACATTTATTGTGCCCTTGTGTAGCAGGCACTGCTCTAACCACTTTTTAACTTACTGAATCAACAACCCTATTAGGTAGGTGTTATTACTAATCTTATTTACAGAGGAAGAAACAGACACAGAGAGATTTTGATAACTCACTCACTATTTCATAGAAATTGAGAAGTAGGGCTGGGATGCAAGCTAGGTCATTTGGCTCTACTCCCTGCAGTCTTAACTGCAAGAAATTGGACAATTTCCTCCCACAAACGTCAGGGCAGATGGTGGGAGAAACGTCAGTAATAGTGAAATTATCAGACAAGTGAAGCAAAGAAAAGGAAGATACAAATAAGAAGGTTTTACAGCTTTGATTTAATAATTTAAATGCAGTGGGTTAACATGTGGCAATCAGATTTCTGCTATTAATAAATTTTTGTCATAGTTAATATTCAAATTTCTGATTATTTATTTATTTATAGTTTTATTTATGTTATTTTTAATAGAAGATTACAGTCTACTGATTGGAACCTTCATCGCAGTGGTCAATGGCTTAACTTTGTGGTATTCAACCAGGCATGTACTACAGAATCTTCTTTTGAACCTAAAAAAATATAGAGACATACACATGTTTACACATTTTTAAAGATCCCTAGGTATCTCTATTTAATGGTCATGAATCAGATTGATTCATTTAAAGATTTATATCCTAGTGGTCCAACATAGAGCAGAAATGGAACAGACAGGCAACGGTGCAATCGATCATCAGACATCACTTTCTTCTTTCAAAAAAAAAAATACAAATATTGTGAAAAGCAAAATCGAAATTTTTATGAAGTAGTTTTTTTATTAAGTAAAATATATGGACCCTACTTTGTGGACTCGATGAAATTTAATATGATTTTCAGATATCTTAAAATTTCTTAAAATTTCTTAAAATTTGGCCGGGCGCGGTGGCTCACGCCTGTAATCCTAGCACTCTGGGAGGCCGAGGCAGTGGATTGCTCAAGGTCAGGAGTTCGAGACCAGCCTGACAAGAGTGAGACCCTGTCTCTACCAAAAAATAGAAAGAAATGATCTGGACAACTAATAATATATATAGAGAGAGAGAGAAAAAATTAGCCGGGCATGGTGGCATATGCCTGTAGTCCCAGCTACTCGGGAGGCTGAGCCAGAAGGATTGCTTGAGCCCAGGAATCCGAGGTTGCTGTGAGCTAGGCTGATGCCATGGCACTCACTCTAGCCAGGGCAACAAAGCAAGACTCTGTCTCAAAAAAAAAAAAAAAAAAAAAAAAAATTCTTGGTTTTCAAATGTGTTAAATGGGCATTTTTCAGGAACTTTAGCTTACCTTGTTTGAGATCTTTGGATAATCTAAGTTTAGGAAGAGGAGCACTGTTCTTCATTCTTTGCATTCACACTATCTTTTTATTTTCAATGTTTTCAATATTCAAATAATTACCTAAGTTAAAATATTTGGAGATTAGTCTTTCAATATTTACAGCCTCTTCAAATTATTTTCCAATCACTATAAAGACCCTTATAATTGAGACATTTTGCATATGCAATTAACTAATATATATGTACAAGTATAGATATAACTCAGAGATATTATAATTCAGTTCCAGTCCACTGCAATAAAGTCAATATCAAAATAAATTGATTATCACAATAAAGCAAGTCACACAAATATTTTGGTTTCCGTTTGCATAAAAAAGTTATTTTTACACAATACTATAGTCTAGTAAGTATGCAATTGCATTATATCTAATAATAGCAATGAATATAATTTGAAAATATCATATTGCTAAAAAGTTCTAAAAATCACCTGAGCCTTTAACGAGCCATAATCTTTTTGCTAGCAGAGGGTCTTGCCTCAATGTTACTGGCTGCTGACTGATCAGGGTGGTGGTTGCTGAAGGTTGGGGTGGCTGTGGACATTTTTAAAAATAAGACAGTGAAGTTTGCTGCATCAACCCATTTTTCCTTCCACAAGAAACTTCTCTGTGGCATATAATGCTATTTGATAGCTTACTACCAATAGTAGAACTTCTTTCAAAATTGTGGTCATTTCCAAACCCTGACACTGCTTTGTCAACAAAGTTTGTGTATATTCTCAATACTTTGTTGTTGCTCCAACAAGATTTATAGCATATTCACAGGAGTAGATTCCATCTGAAGAAACCACTTTCTTTGTTCATTCATAAGAAGCGACTCCTCATCCATTCAAGTTTTATCATGAGATTACAGCAATTCAGTCAGATCTTAAGGTTATATTTATAATTCTAGTTTTTTTCTATGTCTACCATATCTGCAGTTTCTTCCTCCACTGAGGATTGAACCCCCTCAAAATCATCTATGAGAATTGGAATCTACTTCTTCCAAACCCCTATTAATGAGATATTTTGATCTCCTCCCAGGAGTGAATCCATCCAGAAAGTTTTCAATTAACTTTGCCCAGATCTATCAGAGGAATCACTATCTACAGTAACTATAGCTTTCAAAAATGCATTTTAAATAATAAAACTTGAAAGTCAAACTTAATACTTGATCCAAGGGCTCAAGAATAGATGTTGTATTAGCCGGTATGAAAACAACATTCTTCTCTTTGTATATCTCCATCAGAGCTCTTGGGTGACTAGGTGCACTGTCAATGAGTAGTAATATTTTGAAAAGGAACTTTTTTTTTGTGAGGATTAGGTTTCAATTGTGGACTTAAAATATTTAGTAAACAGTGCTGTAAACAGCTGTGTTGTCATCCAGGTTTTGTTTTTCTATTTATAGAACACAGACAGAGTATGTTCTGCATAATTCTTAAGGGCCCAGAGATTGTTGGAATAGTAAATGCCCATTGGCTTTAACTTCCACTCACTAGCTGCATTATCCCCTAGCAAGAGTCAATCTGTCCACTGAAGCTAGATAGTGACTTCTCCTTTCCAGCCATATAAGTCCTAGATGACATTTTCTTCCACTATAAGGATATTTAATCTACATTAAAAAATCTGTTGTTTAGTATAGGCACCTTCGTCAATTAGCTAGGTCTTTTGAATAACTTGCTGCAGCTTCTACATTATCACTTGCTGCTTTATCTTACATTTTTATGTTATGAAGATGACTTTTTTAAATCTCGTGAACCAACCACTGCTAGCTTCAAACTTTTCTTCTGCAATCTCCTCACCTTTCTCAGCCGTCATAGAATTAAAGTAGGATAGGGCCTTGCTCTTGATTAGTATTTGGTTTAAGGGGATGTTATGGCTGGTTTGATCTTCTATGCCACTACAATTTCCTCCATATTAGCAATAAGGCTGTTTCACTTTCTTATCAGTTGTGTGTTCACTGGAGTGTCACTTTGTTGTTTTTGTTGTTAAATCGAATGTACATGTAAATTTTAAAATTTATTTCTGGAAAAATTAATTTTCCTTAAAAAATACTTTTGATTTCATTTATGCTCTATGATCTCAATAGCAGCACAATTCACAAATGCAAAGATGTGGAAACAGCCCAAGTGCCCATCAATACATGAGTGGATTAATAAAATGTGATATGTGTATACCATGGAGTACTATTCAGCTTTA
>CAUYSK010097697.1:0-27086 GCA_963575035.1 Avahi laniger | reverse complement strand
TTTTTTTTTTCTTTTGAGACAAAGTCTCACTGTGTTGCCCGGGCTAGAGTGCCGTGGCGTCAGCCTAGCTCACAGCAACCTCAAACTCCTGGGCTCAAGTGATCCTTCTGCCTCAGCCTCCCGAGTAGCTGGGACTACAGGCATGTGTCACCATGCCTGGCTATATATTTTTTTCTATATATTTTTAGTTGTCTGATTAATTTCTTTCCAATTTTAGTAGAGACAGGGTCTCGCTCTTGCTCAGGCTGGTCTCGAACTCCTGACCTTGAGCGATCCGCCCGCCTCGGCCTCCCGGAATGCTAAGATTACAGGCGTGAGCCACTGTGCCCGGCCCAGGAGTTTCATTTTTGACTATGGGAGTTCCTTTCCTTCTCAGAAAGCTCACATTCCGGTTGGAGAGGTAAAACTAACATGAATTGACTTGAGGTTAACTGCCATTACCCTTCCTGAACCTCATGAAAGAACCACACACTCCGGGAAGGTGGTAAGAGGGTGGAACACAAGTGAGAACAGGCACAGGTGAGAGGACAGGGTGCAGGCGAGGGGACAGGGGGCAGGTTTACGGCCAGGTGAGCAGGGTCAACCACTTCCGGGGCTTGATGACATCAGAGGAGGGTAGTGGTGGCTGACAGGGATGTGCTCCCTCCTTGAGGGGCTTCTTGTCCTCCTTGCATTCTTTTTGATTTGAATTACAAAAATAATACATGCTTTTAAAAAGAAAAATCTGAACACTGCAAAATTTTAGAAATTCTTTACAAAATTTGTGTAAATCACTTCTCTTCCCCCCAGTCCCACTACCGACAGTAAATGTTGTTGACAGTTTGGCGTTGTCCTGCCACACCTTCATCTGTGCCCAGTCAAACCTATTTTTTTTTTTTCATTTTAAAATCACTGCTTTAGTTTTAAAATAATGGTTTACCCTAAGATTTGTTTGGCAGCTCACTTTTTTGTTGCCTTTTTACTCAAACTCTGTCACAGCTAACTTTGCACATCCGTAAGTACGATTTATCTCATTATATGAAAGGGCTGCATGGTATTAATGTTACGTAGCATGCATAGACCATAATTTATTTAACTTGTTCCCAATAAATTGTCCTCAGTTTCTCGCTAGTATGAGCAATGGGGCAATTTCTTCATCAACTCAACAAATAAGAACTGAGTAACTACTGTGCACCAGGCAGCAGGCAGTGCTGAGGGACACAAACGTGAGTACGAAAGGCCCCAGTCCCTGTGCCGCAGGAGCATGCGGGCCGGGGGACAGACGTCAATGTGATACTCACACAGGTACATGTGAAACTGCAGCTGTGACTGGGAAGCACGCACCTCTCAGGGATTCAAATAAGGGGGTGTGACTTGGTCAGGAGGTGAAAGGGGACTTCGAAAGGGAAAATGGCTGAGGCAGTAGCAGTCTCCCAGGGGAGAAGAGTCACAGTTCTTTTGTGCAGAGATAGCGGTTGCTCAGGCGCAAAGGGAGCTGGGAGGGCACAGGACTAAGGCCCACCAGACTGGCTGGAACACAGGAATCGATGGGGGAGGGAGGCTGCCTGCAGGGTTGGACCAGCAGAGCCTTGGAGTCCCGCTCGAGGGGTCTCCCCTTTGTCCCAAGAGCCATGCAAATCCATGAGCAGGTTCAATCAGCAGGATACAACCAGTAGATGCATTAGAAGGGAATTGTTCAAGCCAGAGATGATGGGGGTGGTGTGTGTATGTGTGTGATATCAGAGTGGCTCCTAGATTTCTGGCTTGTGTAATTTGCACAGCAAGGGTGCTGTTTATTGAGATAGGCAACAGTAGAAAAGGAACCACAGGGGGAAGGAGGAAAGGGAAAAGAGAGGACAGGACACAGCTGCCTCCTTCGGTCAAACTTTGGCAATCACTGTCCTTACTAAATACACCCAATTATAGCAATTAATTTAATGTAATTGGTTTCTGTAAATTCGTTTCTCTGTCTTTACACTCAGGAGTGGAATCCATACCTTTTAATCTTTAAATCCTCACTGTCATAACAAATTGCCAAAAGCTGAGTGGCTTAAAACAACAGACATTTATTCTCACGGTTCTAAAGGCCCATGATCCAAAACCAAGGTATAAGCAGGGCCACCTCCCCCCGCTCCACCCTGGCAAAGGCTCTAGGGGAGAATCCTTCTTTGCCTCTTTCAGCATCCGGGGGCTCCCGATGTTCTTGGATTGTGGCAGCATCACTCTCTGTCTGCTTTGCCTTCACATGGCGTCTCCTCTGCATCTCTGTCTCTTTCCCTCTGTCTTTCTCTTACAAGGACACCTGTCACTGGATTTAAAACTCACCCTAAATCAAAGATGATCTCAAATTCCTTAGCTTTATTCCTCCTTTTCCCAAAGAAGGGTTAGGGGGTGGACATATCTTCGGGGTGGACATCATTACACCCACTGCAGTCAGTAAGCACTGGATGAATGGGAGAGTCTGTCCTCTCACACAGTTCATGAAAGAGAACCGTGCACACTTTAATAGTGCCAAAGTGGGAGGTGTCCGGCTGGTGAACTAGACAGGAGCCCTGAAAGCCCTATCAGCCCAGCTCTGTGGTTAACAATGAATCCCATAAGATATCGTTTCACAACTCACCTGTTCCAGAAATCACCAGGGGTACCTGTTAAACACTCAAATTCTCAGGCTCCTCGCAGACCTAATTTTTCAGGGGAGTGGACTAAAAATCCAAATGCCTGATAAGTGCCCCAGATTATTGTAATCTCATTCTTTAAACCCCAAATGAAGCCTCCTGGGGGAAATGTAAAATGAGGCAACCACTATGGTATTTTCTCAAAAAGTTAGACATACACCTACCATTTAATCCAGCCATTCTACTTCCATGAATTTACCAGGAGAAAAGAAAGCATATGTCCACACAAAGATTTGTATGCCAGTGTCCACGGCAGCTTTATGTGTCACAGTCAAAAATGGAAACAACCCAGATGTCCATCGATAGGTGAATGGATAAAAAAAATTGTGGTGATACATACAATGGAATTCTACTGGGCAATAAAAAGGAATGAACTACACATTGACATGGATCAATTTCAATTATGCTAAGTGGAAGAAGACAAAAATAAAAGCACATACTCAAAGATCCCATTTGTATAAAACTCTAGAAAACGCAAACTGATCTAAGTGACAGAAAGCAGATCAATGGTTACTTGGGGATGAGAGGGAAAGCGGGGGCTGGAGGCAGGAACTAAAAGGGACACCAAAAACTTTCGGGGACGATGGATATATGCACTACCTTGATCATGGTGATGTTTCACAAGCTTGCACATATGCCAGAATTGTACACTTGTACACTTGAATTGTACTCTTGAAATATATTATTCAGTTTACTGTATAGGAATTATACTTCGATAAAACCATTTTTAAAAACCCCACAGGAGCATTTTTAATTAAAGTGGAGGCATGATGAGATTTTCAAAGATTTGCTAGTTGTAAGAGATGAAGAAGACACAACGTAGGGGAACCAGGCAGGGCATGTTAGTCCTAGTGTGAAATAAAGTAAAATCTTAAGGCTCTCCCCCCTCACTGGCTGACTGAATGGGCCCCCTCTTGGCCAGGGGGATATCCTAAAACTAAATTTCCTGCCACAAGGAGGGAGATCAGACATGCCTCATCATGCCCCCCTCCCTTCTTAGAGACATCCTTTATAACCCATTAATAGGCCTGAGGGTATGCAAGACAAACCTGTAGGTCCTCAATTTACACAACAAATATATGTCTGATGGCTTGTCTCTGATTAACAGAGCTCTTTATCTTCAAATATTCCATGTCTACAAACCAAACTTCATGTCTTTAACCAATTACAAATCAAAGAATCTTTAAACCCTCCTATAACCTGTAAGCCACCATCCCCCTTCAAGATGGCCCACCTTTTCAGGCCAAATCAATGTATGCCTTCCACGTATTGATTTATGACTTTATCTGTAACCCCTGTCTCCCTAAATGTATAAAACCAAACTAAAACCCAACCACAGTGAGTTCACTTGCTCAAGGCTTTTTGGGCATGGCTCTGGGTCATGGTTCTCAAATTTGGCTCAGAGTAAATCTCTTTAAAATTATTTTACAGTTTGGCTTCTTTTCCGTTGACACTAGGAACCTTACAGATTTTGTTTCTGTTCAAGATGGTGTTTTGTTACCTTTTCTAGTGGTTGCAGATACATGGTAGTACAATTTGTATTTGCATATTGATCTAGCAACCTTGCAGAGCATTTTTTATTAGTGCTGAAAGTGTTTCTATTGATTCTCTTAGCTTTTTTTTTGTAAATAATAGTATTGCTGGTTAGTAATAATAGCTTTGTTTCTTTTCTTGTCCTTTCAACTTTTATTTTTCTTGTATTAATCCATTAGCTAGGATTTTCTATGTAAAGATGATTAGATGTAGTGAAGCAGAGATATATTGATCTTAAACTTAAGAGAGAATAATTTTAAGCTTTTCAACATTAAACTAAATGTTTGCAGCAGCTTCCTTTTTTTTTTTTTTTTTTTTTTTTGAGACAGAGTCTCACTCTGTTGCCCTGAGTAGAGTGCCGTGGCATCAACCTAGCTCACAGCAACCTCCAACTCCTGGGCTCAAGCCATCCTCCTGCCTCAGCCTCCCTCCCAAGCAGCTGGCACTACAGGCATGCACCACTACACCTGGCTAATTTCATTCTATTTTTAGTAGAGACGGGGTCTTGCTCCTGTTGAGGCTGGTCTCAAACTCCTGACCTCAAGCAATCCTCCCACCTTGGTCTCCCAGAGTGCTAGGATTATAGGCATGAGCCATCACACCCGGCCTGCAGTAGCTTTTTGATGTATACATTTTATAAAGTTAGGGAAGTGTTCTTTATTTCTCATTCACCAAAATTTTTATAAAATTAAAAATAGATGTGAGATTTTATCAAGTGATTTTTGTGCATCTACTGAGCTGTCCAGAATGTATATAAAATGGACTGCAAGGGAACCCCTAAAAATGGCAGTCATGTTACAGTGGAGAGGATATTTTCATTTGTCTTTATATCTGTTTGCAGTATTGTGACATTACTTCCATATTTTAAATACTTCTTTCTTTGGGGTATCCAATGGGAGTGTTTCAGGATCCAAATGAAATATATTTTTCTGTTCCTTTTCAGGAAACCCAGAACATCAGCCTATTCAGTGATGGTAAGGGAAGAATGTCTACAAAAATTCAGATCACATAAACACTCACATATTCAAAAAATATTTATTGAGCACTAATTATATTCCAAATACTGTGCTAGAAGCAAGGATTAAAAAACTGAATAATCAAAAGAAAGCTGGAGTGGCTAAGAAAAAAAAACAGAGCTGAATAAGACTGGGCCGCTTTCTGGGGGAGTGAGCATTGTGTAGTGCTTAAAAGTGCTAGAGTTAGATTAACCTTTTACGAGCATTTGATCTTGGGTAAATTACTTACTAAAGCTTCAATTACCTCACTTGTAAAAATGATAATATGAAATAATAATAGCACATTCTAATGGATTTTGCAATGGTTAAGATGCAATGATTAAGAGGCCACTGATATTTCAACTTAAACAATAAGGAAAATATATCTCCTCACATAAAAAGAAATCCTCATGCACCTTGCTTGGTTAACTCGGTAATCAATGGACTCAAGGACTCGATTGCTTTCCATTTCTTGGTTCCAACATTTTCTTTATGTCTCTTTGTTCTCGGGCTAATTTCCCTCCTAGCTGCAGAATGATTGCCAAAGTTTCTGGCATCCACAAACTTTCAAAAAGGACCTTCCCTTTTCCCACCCATTAGCCTTCTCTTCATATTTCATTGGCCGGAATTGTATTACATGTCCAGGCTGAAACCAATCACTCTAAGAGAAATTAGATCACAGTAATTGGTTAAAGCAATTGAGATATATCTTTCCTTGAGGAAGAGTAGTGGACATCCAACAAAATTAGGGCTGTGTCAGCCATGAAGAAAGAACCTGGTTGTTTGATAGGTGTGGTAGTGTAATATTCTGATATATAAATATATATTGGTTTTCATCCATGGGTCCCATCATAACTCCCATATTCCCTGTTATAGTCTTTTGTTATAACGTTGGGGTGCTTTAAGTGTCAGAAGTGGCCTCGGAAAGCAGAATCAATCTCTCTCTCTCTCTCTCTCTCTTTCACCTTCCCCTTCCCTCCTTTCACCTCTCCAAGGCAGGAACCTTTCCTTGCCTTTTTCTCTTTGAGTTGGCCATAAAGAAACTCTCTAATTATAGGTCATAAGACCCCCATTTCAGAAGGGGTCCTGCCACATATCCTGGAGGAAGGAATGCTGCACAGGAGACCAAGAAGAATCTGAACAGACCTTGCTGAGTTTCCGCAAGTCTATTAGTATTAGCTCACACGATTTTTGTCCAATCGCATTTCTACGTGGTTGTCAATCATGCCTATCCAACAACATCTCCATAAAAGGCTCAAGAGGACAGGGTTTGGAGAGCTTCCGGATACTGAACATGTAGAGGCTTACAGGAAGATGAACAAGAACCCATCCATACGCCGGGAGGGTGGCACACCCCAAATGCACAGGGACAGAAGCTCCTGCCTTTGGGACCTTCCAGATCTTGCCCTATGTATCTCCTCATCTGGCAGTTTCTTTGTATCCTTTCCAATATCCTTTGTAACACACCAGTAAACTAAGTGTTTCCCCAGTTCTGTGAGCCACTCTAGGAAATTAATTGAACCCACAGAGGGGGTCATGGGAAGCTCAACTTGAAGCCAGCCAGTCAGAAGTCCTGGAGGCGGGGACTTGTGACTTGTGGGAAGAAGGGGGAAGTCTCGTGGGACTGAGCCCTCAACCTGTGGGATCTGAGGCTGTCTCCAAGTAGATAGCATCAGAATTGGAACTGAAGAATACCCGGTTGGTATTTGTTGCAGAAATGATCGTTGTGGTGGTGTGAGAACAGAGGAAACACACAGTTCGTGTTTTTTCTTCAGAGTAGCCAACAAAAGTGTCTATTGCAGGGCTGTTGTAAAACTTTAACGAGAGAATTGGTGTAAGGCCCTTGGAATGGTACCTGGTGCGTAGTAAGCACTCACACAAATGTTAGCACCAAATATCTTTCATGCACTTCACAAAGAAGTTATAAATCTATGCATGCTTTTAAAAAATGTATTTTTCTCATGGTGGGTGTCTGATGATTGATGTTAACAAGAGGATCCTGGCAGCCCAAAGGAGGAGCCCCTAATGCAGCGTGGAGAGAGGAACTGAAGGGTGGGGAAGGGGGAGAGCAGCGTTGGTCAGAAGAGGCTTCTCAGAAGGAGATGGCCTTCAGTGAATCTTGAAAGACAAATGGAAGTGAGCAGGTAAAAAAAAAAAAAAGAATTGAGACAGGGCACGATGACTCACGCCTGTAATCCCAGCACTTTGGGAGGCCAAAGTGAAAGGATTGCTTGTGCCTAGAGTTTGAGACCAGCTGAGCAACATAGTGAGCTCATCTCTACAAAAAAAAAAAATTAGCTGGGCATGGTGGTGAGCCCAGGAGTTCGAGGGTGCAGTGAGCTATGATCACGCCACTGCACTCCAGTCTGGGTGATAGAACAAGATCCTGTCTCTAAAAAAATTAAAAATTGAAAAAAAAGAAAGAAGAAATGGAGTAGGGCTGGGACATGAGGATAGAGACTTAAAGTCCTGGAGCATGTGAAAATGCCTGGAGGCAGGGACTACCCCACAGAAGGGACAGGGAAAACCCTAGCAGGGGAGTGTGCCTAGAGGGCAGGGTGATACCAAAACAGGAAATGTCTTAGACAACTTGATCTTAAGCACATGCCAAAGTTTATTTTCTTACTAGCAAAGACACTAGCAAGATGCCAAAACAATGTGCTGGTGCTGAAAGGGTTATATAGTTGTGGAAAAGACTCTATCATAAGTAGCGCGTTTTTAAAGTGAGAAAGATTGCAAGGTCATTTCCCAAGATCATAATTTCAAGTGCCTGCTGGCCAGAGGACAGTCTAAGATGCCAGGTGTGCTGACCATCAGTTACAAGAGAAAAGATAAAAGAAAAAAGACTTGGCATATCTAAGAAGCAGACGATAAGGATTCATTTCTATCTGCTTTTGGAAGGCCAGGTTGCATCCCCTGTCTTGGGGTGAGGCCAACTACCAGGTGACCCAGAGGTAGAAGCCACTGCTCAGGGCTTGAGCAGAGCATGAGTGTGAGGGGGAGGTCAGGGCCTGGCTCTAAGTTCTCACTTTAAATAAGTTATCCCTCATGATTTGTTTCATTCGAGCCAGAAAGAAGCAAACTGCAGCTTGTCCATGACTTAGTTTTAGGCAAACAGTTTTTCCCACTGAAAATGAAAAGTAGGTGTGAACCCCAAAAGAGCCAGTCCTTCACAGTGGAGCCTGAGTGCCTAATGAGCCCGAATTCAAAATAGATCCAAGCGACCATTTGCTAACTAGCGATCACACAGGTACTCACATACTCTGTGTTCCCCCAAATCCTCCAGGCTTGCTTAACGTTGGGACTTTCATAACTGTCTGTTCCTATTTATGTCACCTGAATCGGTCAATAGACTGTGACCTGTGTTGACCAATCAGAACTCAGTAAGGTTGCATCATTAATTTGCATAAGCGGACCAGAGTTAGAACTTGGACAGGAGCTTTATAAAAGACAATCTCTCAGCAGGGTACGGGTAGCTCACACCTGTAATCCTAGTACTTTGGGAGATTGAGGTGGGAGAATTGTTTGAGCCCAGGAGTTCAAGACCAGCCTGGGCAATATAGAAACCCAGTCTCTACAAAAAAATGAAAAATTAGCTGGGTGCAGACCTGTAGTCCCAGCTACTAGGAAGGCTGAGGTGGGAGAGTCTCTTGAGCCCAGGAGTTGGAGGTTGCAGTTGCAGTGAGCTATGATGAAGCCACTGCTTTCTAGCCCAAGCAGCAGAGCAAGACCCTGCCTCCAAACAGAACAAAACAAAACAAACCTCTCTCTGTTTTTTTCCAATCAAAGGCTCCTTCTCTCCAGTTTGTAAACTATTTACAATTTCAGGCTGTAAGGGTTGGGAAAGCTGGCGAGTTGAAACATATTCTGAAATTTGGCGAGAACTACTACGGAGTTGTAAGGCTCCCTCCCTGGGATCTAATCCCCTTCTCCTGGCCCTGTTAATGGCAGGCAGGCCATTATTACTCAGAAGGAAGACAAACTAAGACAGACAACATGCCCAGTGGTACAATTTCTTTCACAGTGATAAGGAGCTCATCTATGCTTTTAAACACCTGCATGAAGAGACCTGATGTGCAGAAGCAGTTTTTCAATAAGAACCTGCAAACGACAACTTTTATCTTAAATAACCAGTTTTGTCAAGTCCAAGGCAGGGCCTTTTTGTGCCCTCTTCAAGACCAGTGACTGCTGATTCTTCTCTGATTTCCACCAGCCCAGAGGCAGTAGCAGCCGGACAGCAACTGGACTGCCAGCGTTCGCTCAGGTCCGGCTTGCTCTAGGCCAGAAAGGGCAGCCCCTTTTGAATTCTCTCCAAAAAGTGGTGTCCTGCTAAGACAGAATGTTCCAACTCTGCTACACCCAGAAGATAAGACAACCAATATGTTTGAGAGAAGCAGCAATCAAGGGAGGGAAGGTAAATAATTTCGCACTTGCTCGGCTGCCTGGAAGTCGAGAAGGAAGTGAGAACGCCCTTTTGCCCTTCTGTGGGGCTGTGTGCCTCCTCTGGCCTTGGCCAGCCCTCTGTCCCCACCTCCGCCATGGCACCTCCTGTAGTGCCTCCCATTCCAGTGCTCAGTCTGGCCCTCTGAACTGCAGGGCACCATCCTCTGTCAAAGGCCTCACTACGGCAGCGACCAGGGACTCAGACAGCAAAGCCTGGGGGAGAACCCTTCCCCCCCACCATTCTTCCCCGCCCTGCAAACCTGTATCTTTTGACCCAAAGGTCAGAGTGGAAAAGGAAAGTCAGAAGAAAGTAAGCTGTTGTGGCCGACAAGTCCCGAATGTCAGGACTCTCGAGATGGCCCGTGTCCTGCCATCCCTTCTTGCATCTCACCCTTGGGCAACACCTCCTTTCTCCCAGCAGCTCACTCTTAGTGTGTTGTTTCTGTCCTTGGGCCTCGGTGACGCCGGGTCCCTCCAGCCTGAAACGCTCCGGTGACCGTGCTGTGAAAGCTGATGGGGGCTCCTTCCAGACGCCGCAGCATCTGGAGCGCATTTCACTCAAAGTGTAGGAATCACTGATGGTCTGTTTCCTCCACCATCCCACGCCCTTCTCCAGGGCAAGGACCGAGTGTTATGCATGTTTGTATTCCGGTCCCTCGCTTTGTGCCTGCGCAGACGAGGCCCTCAAATCGTGCTCATTAGAGTAGACCGAACACGAGCAGGAGTGAGCCTGACCCAGCCTTGCCCGTCTCGCCCCTCTTGCTGCCCATGGCGGGAGAAGGGGCACAGCAGAGACAGGCTGAGGCCAAGCTGAGCAGGTCAGAAGCTTGGCCTTTCACTTCCCCTCGGCTGCTGAAGAACAACGGAAAAAGAGACTCTCCCTTTTGATCTGTTCCAACTGCCCGTGCTGGGCACAGTGCTGCTCCTCCTATTGTTGGGGTTTTCCTGCTTGGGCCCCTTACGATGCCACTCGGGAGAAGTAGGGCTCTTTAGCGGGCAGATTCCTGAACCTGAAGGACTCTCTCCAGCCTCCATGGCTCTACTCTGGGTGGTTTATTTATTTGAAATCCTTTAGCAAACCCTACCTCCTAGAGGCCTGTGGCTGAGCCAAGGCTGATTCCTCTGGGAAACAAAGCACCTCACAGGGGAAATAGGGAGGCATTGTGTCCTGAGGGGAAGGACAATTTTGAGAGCAGTTAATATTTTATTCTGTCAGGGCAGTAAAAGAGTCTTATCCAAAAAGGCCCAGAAGTGAAAAAAACAGCAACCCTGAACTCCAGAAAGAAAAACAAAGCTTCTAGAGTTTATAGGTCCTGGTCACCTCCCAAGCTGGCTCCAATCCCAAGCAAGGCCAAATGTGGAAGTTATACCCGTTTGTGTCTTTTATCAGTAGCTATCTGCTTTCTATGTCTATACATGGGCCTAACTGCGGTTATTTTTCCCCCCTTCACTCCTTTCTTGCAAGCTGTCTCCGCCTTCCCTTTCTTCACCACTCTCTCCTTTCACCCTCTTTGTGTCTACAATCCCTCTCTCTCCTACACCTGCCCACGCGCGCACACACACACCCCCACGCGCACGCACACAGCTTCCCCATGGCATGTCCTCAAGCCCCACTCCCTTCTCTCACTCAATCCTTCGTACCCCACACGGCCTCTGGAGCCCAAACTGTCCCCCCTCATCATGCAAGCCCCGGGCCCTGCCTCCTCAAACCCCGTCTGCCAGCTCAGTAAAAACAATTAGCTGAGTTCCTGTCCAAGTCAACTTGCGTTTATTTGAAAAGTTATTATCTTACTATTGATATAGCAGGTTCCGGATTGAGGCAAAGGGTTACCAAGAGGAACAAGATCTTAAGAGTTTGCTCGGGAGAATACATATAAACAAGTACTTTGGGTGCAACAGGTAAGTTATAATGACAGAGATGTTCACAGATCTTGGGTGCCCAGAGGGATGCTCATCCTGCAAGTTAAGGGAAGGCTTCAGGGAGAAGGTGATGCTGGAAGTAGAGTGGAAGGAAATTCCAGAAAGAGGCAGCAACATAAACAAGGCGCAGAGACAGGAAATGGCGTGGCTTATGAGAGGAGTCAGTCCAGAATTATTGTGTGGGATGCTACAGGAGATGAGTCTGATGAAGTATTAGAAGGTTCTAGAAGCCTCTTTAAGCCAGGTGAAGGGCTTGGACTCTTCTGCACAAGAGAGGGAACACGGGGAGGGTTTCAAGCAGAGAAATTGTGTGATGTCACCTGGTCGCAGAGTGAAGGATGGACCTTTAGGTGGTCAGACTCCGTCTCTCCCTCTCTCCTAAACTTGCCTGGCGAGAGCATGGACCAGGCTGGGTGTGGCAGGGATGGAAAGGAAGCAGCAGATTCCAAACACAGATGGCTTTTAAAATCATCACTCTTTGGTGGCTCATTGGAGTGGGGAGCAAGTGAGACAGAGCCTCCAATGATTTTGAGGCATCTGGCCCAAGTCACTGTTGGGAGAGAGAAGTGCCTTTAATGGAGTGAGGAGTACGGGAGGGGAACAGATTTTAGGGAGAAGGTAATGAGTTTAACCCTACACTTTGTAGAGAGTTGATGGGTGGCCCCTAAAAGATATGTCCACGTCCTAATTCCCAGAACCTAGGAATGTTACTTTATTCAGTAAAAAGGTCTTTGCAGATGTAATTAAGTTAAGCGTCTTAAGATGAAAAGCTCATCCTGGACTGTCTAGGTGGGTGCTACATTCAGTGACAGGTGTCCTTATAAGAGGCACATAGAGGAAGATTTGAGACACGCAGAAGAGAAAGCCACGTGAAGGCAGCGGGGGCAGAGACTGGAGTGACACGGCCACAAGCCAGGGAGACCGAGGCTTGCTGACAGCCAGCAGAGCTGGAAGTGGGAGGGAGGGTTCTCCTCAGGAGTCTCCAAAGGGATTGCACCTCTACCAATGTCTCAGGTTCAGACTTCTGGCCTAGAGAGCTGCGAGAGGATAAATTTCCGTTGTTCTAGGCCGCCCAGTTTGTGCTAATTTGTACGGCAGCTACAGAAAACTAACACAGACGTCATGTTGGAGGCCGTCTTAGCCTATGGGTTCAACAGACAGATAAATGGCTCTGAAATCTAGGGGGTTTTAAGGGACAGAGATGCGATTTTGGGAGTCAGAGGTGACAGTGAAAACCATGAGGCAGAGGAGTCGGTCCAGGGACAACAAGCACAGAGGGAAGAGCAGCGTGCCCACACAGAGCACTGGGACGCCCCACGGTGGGCGGGTGAGCGAGCGTGGGAAAGGGCCAGGGAGGAGGCAGAGAAAAATGGTCAGAGAGGTCAGGGGAGAGCGGGAAAGCAGCAAGTCACAGAGGCTGAGAGAGCAGAGTGTGAAGGGGAGAATGGTCAGAAGTGCCAATGTAGAAAAGGAGTCCAAGAAAAGGGCCCAGATATCCACTGGAGCTTACAAATCCCAGTTTGCTGACGGCCCTGGTGGGAATGGTGCTCGTGGATGATGGGGGAGAAGTTCTGACCTCCAGGGCAAGAACAAGCCCTTCAGAGGCCCCTCGGCACTCAGAAGATCGTGTTGTCCTTCCCATGTGTATTTCAAAGTCAAATCAATGCTAACTTATAATTGTAATAAAGTCCAACAGAATTTCGATTTTTCCTAAGACATCATCAATTTAAATTTATGTTTTAATCTACATATACCTACATACACATGCCTGTCTATTCTTTCATTATTTTTTTCTTCACAATGCCGTGTTCTGCTTAGTGCTGGTTTCGGGGGTTTGGAGGTGAGGGGACATGGAAAGGAGGACCGTCAGTGTAGCCCAGAAGCTCGAGTGAACAGGGAGGGAGAGAGCGGAGCGTTCGAGGACGAGGAGAAGGTTGTGTTGCTGGAGAAGCAACTGGTTATGCTCACGGGCTGGGGGATGAAGCAAGGAGGGGGAGAGGGAAAACACCAGTGAGAGAGCAGGAACGGCTGATGCATCCAGGCCACGGGACGTGGCGAGTTGTGGGGGCCTGGGAGAGGCTTGGCCTGGACAGCAGGAAGGACCCCCCAGTCTGGGGGGCTGGTGGAAATGGGAGCAGGTGTGGGTAAATGTGTAGGTGGGAGGGAAGCTGGTGGCCTCAGGTGTCTCCAAGAAGGAGGACACATGGTGGGGAGAGGGTGTTGGGGACACTGCTTACCTAAAGGAGCTGGAGCAGCAACTCATTTGTCCCCAACTCCTCAGCTCCTCTGGGATCTCCTTAGTCTTATGTGTTCCTCATTGTTTCCGGGACCCGCCATCAGCAGCAGCTTGACCAGGTGCTTAAACAGGGACAAAGGAGATAGCCGAGGGGGCCGCTGTGGAGACAGCAGGTCCAACCTCCTCTGCAGGGCCCAGCCCACCTCTCCCTCGGTCCGGCCTCTGCTTTGGCCTGGTTCGTTGTGGATTCGCATCAGTTCGTATCCCTAGGCCACCCAGCGAGTCTCTCTTGCCAGATGTGTACTTCTGCATCTTCCCCATTTATTTCTCCTAACTTGGCCTCATTCGCTTGTAACCTGAATGCAGTTTTATTTCTGTTGCTCATATTTACTGAGCCGGGACACATGTGCACACGCGTGTGCCCCTCCACACACACTATGGGCATCTTTGGGAGTAGTTTCAAACAGCCCTCCCCGTGATCCAAAACTTTTTGAAGTTCCATGTTGTACTTTTAAAACTCATTGGAATGTTGTATTCTTCTCCATAACATATTGATTTTTGATATCACATAACTGCATCTTAAACCATTTACTAGCAAATCAAATTGACCTTCCAGGAAAATGACCATGTTTGTCCTGTGGCTCCGTGTAGCCCCTGGGCCACAGCTGGCTACTCCCAGAAGTGTCTGTACCTTATTTGAGAAACATAGATCTACCCATTGATGCTTTCTTATTTGTAAGCCCACTAATTTGCTATCAGCGACACAGGTGAGTTCACGTTTGGTTTGGGTGTTATTTAATGGCATTAGACGGATAGAATGTTAGTGATTGTGGGGACCATAACTATGCTTGGTCCATCTGGGGTCCAGAGGGGTAAGTGACTGGCCTAAGGTGCCAGGCAAGTTAGTGGTAGAGTTGGGACACATACCCAGGTGTCCTGACTCTCAGTTCAGCCCTTTCCATTCTACTATACCTTCCTTCTTTGATGTTCTTGAGGATTCTGTCTAGTTCTAAAGTTACATGATTCTCAATAGGAGTACAGGCATTAACCTCTGTGCACTCTTCAAGACACCCTCTGCTCTTCACGTACCCTTTTTCACCCTTCACTGCTAATCTCTGTCCATAGGAGCCAACAGCTTTATAGCCCCTCTTCAAGATTGTATTTAGGTCCTAGAAAAATCAAATTGATTTAATAACCTGAAAAAAAATCTAATTATTTATTTATGTGTGCTTATTTGTTCATGGGCTTTACACTATTAGCTCAAACATCATTTTCAGTAAGACGCACCCTTCCTTTAAACCCTGCATGGCTCCCCATTACCTGCGGCATCGCAGCCTTTCCCCTCCTTCACCTGCCGCTCTGGGCCTCAGACGTCCAGACTGGGAACATTGTGTGTTACTAGAGGACAGGACAGGCCCTATTTGGTCCCTGGCACATGATTTGAAGACCGAACAAGTGTGGTGTTGCTAGCAAGTGCTGCCTGGAAAGCAGTAGAGGGAACAGCGAAGGAGCGGGACTGCAGGTGCCCTGGGAGAGGGCTCGTAACAGTCTGGGGCTGTTTCCCCATAACCCACGTCTACCGCATTCACTCCTTCTTCACTGTTGGCTGCTTTTCTCATCACTCGAAGTACAGTCACCCAAACTCTTCCTAGCGTCCCCAGACTCCCTATATCTGCACTGTCATAATTTATTCCTGGTACGAGCTGAATGTGTCCCCCAAAACTCCTCTGTTGAAATCCTGCCCCCCAAGGTGATGGTATTGGGAGGGGAAGGAAGCAGGTTGAGGACCCCACCCTTACACACGGCACGAGTGCCCTTAGGAAAGAGGCCTGGAGAGTCCTTCCCCTCCTCTGCCTTGGGAGGACGCAGAGAGAAGACAGCTGTCCGTGAACCAGGAAGCAGCCCTCACCAGACACCGGGTCTCCCAGTACCTGGACCTTGGATGTCTCAGCCACACAAACTGTGAGAAATAAGTTTCTGTTGTTTAAACCACCTAGTCTACAGTACTTCTGTTCTGGCAGCCTGAACGGACCAAGACACTTCCTGAGCAGCCTTCCTACTCCCAAATTCTTCCACTTCAATCTACTCACCGCACAACCGCCAGACTATCTCCTTTAAACTGTGCTTTTATCGTCTCAGTCCCTTCTAATGCCTGCTTAATCCATGAAGTGCAAATGCCTTAGTTTGACCTCTAAATCTTCTTGTAACCCTCCTCACCTCTAACAATCTCATTTCTTACAGATCCTCCAGATGAACTTTTCTAAACATAACATAAATGCCTCTCATCACAGACCAGCAAGCCAGACATCTGGGGAGCGTGTAGAAGGCACACACCTAGAAGAGATGCAAACAGTTGGGAAGATTGGAAGAGGTGATCACTAGGAGCTAATAAGAGTTCATGGAGAATAAATTAATTATCCCACTCCCTGGACTCACTTTTTTCTCTGATAAGGGTTATCAAACTGTTAGATCAGGGAATTGATATAGACATATTATATCTGGATTTTAGCAAAGCCAATTTTTTCTTAGTAATATTCTATATAATCCATCTAGTTCAGACTTAGTCAAAAAAATAATAATGTTCTGTACAAGGCTGACGAAGTTGGGTGAACGGGCTATAATGTGCTCCCACTAACGTGATACGTAACTAATACAGTTACGTATCCAGAGCTATCCACTCTGGATAAATGAATGCTAAGTTGCAGTAACAAAGAGAGCTCAAAATTACAATGGGATAAGTAAGAAACTCATAACAGTCTGGGTGGCCCTGGCTGTCAGAGTAATTCTGTTGCATGAGATGAACTGAGGGCCGAGGTTTCCCCACTTCGTGCTGTCTTCACCTGCAAGTCCAAGTTGAGTTGATGCCACATGCCAGCCAGCAGGAAGGGGAAAAGAGAATATGGAGAGGTAGCGAATTCAGCTTGTAGGAAGTAATTAGAATATCACTCCCACTCCCATCCTACTGGCCAATTCTAGTCACATGGTCCACTCCTACACGCAAAGGAAGCAGGCCAATGTAGATTTTGGATAGGGACCACGAGCTTAGCCAAAGTTCAGCGGGCATCGGGGACTCTGTGCTCAAGGAAGAGGGGAGAGGGTAAGATGCTGGGGACAGTAGCAGCTCTGCCACGTTGACCTTTGGCCAGCCATTTCTCCTATTTAGCCTTCACATCCTCACCTAGTACAAGATGGTAGTAATGTTTACCCACTCAATCTCGTAGAGCAGTTTGGAGGACAAAATAAAATGAAACACCCGTCTCTACTAAAATTGGAAAGAAATTAATTGGACAACTAAAAATATATAGAAAAAATTAGCCAGGCATGGTGACGCATGCCTGTAAGTCCCAGCTACTTGGGAGGCTGAGACAGAAGGATCGCTTGAGCCCAGGAGTCTGAGGTTGCTGTGAGCTAGGCTGATGCCACAGCACTCACTCTAGCCAGGGCAACAGAGTGAGACTCTGTCTCAAAAAATAAATAAATAAATAAATAAACAGATAAATAAATAAATAAATAAAATGAAACACAAAGGACTTTGAAATATTTTTTGAAATTTTTTTAAAAATGTACTGTGCTAGAGTGTAAAATGGGAAGGCCATTTTAAAAACACAGTTTGTCAATTTCTTATAACGTTAAACAAACACATACCATTTGATCCAGCAATCCCACTTCTAGGTATTTGCCCAGAAGAAATAAAAACCTATGTTCACACAAAAAACTGTATACAAATGTTAGTACTGGTTTATTCATGGAAATGATCCAAGTGGTTAAGGAAACAGTGGTACCTCCATAGGATGACATGCTATTCAGCAATGAAAAGGAACAAATTCCTGAATATATGCAACAACCTGGATGAGTCTCAGTGCGTTATGTTAAGTGAAAGGCTGCATGCTGTCTGAATCAGTTCATATGACACTCTGGGAAAAGTAAAACTATAGGGACAGAAAACAAATCCGTGGTGGCCATTGTGCTGGTGCTTACTCTGGGTTTGTCAAAACTCTAAAAAGGGCATTTTTAATACAATAATTTATACCTTAACAAACTTGACCAAAAAAAGAAAAGGTGCTGTGCTAATTAATGCAAGCTATTAATTAATAATCATCTTCCTAACAACTCAAAAAGTGCATTAACCCCACATCTGCATGAGGCGGTATCGTTCATAACTCTGTGGCCCACACAGCACCGCAAACGGCAGCAGAGCGAGCCTCTCTCCTCCTCGACCAGATGAAGCTCAGAGTCCTTAAATTATCTGCTAATATCACACAACTAGTAAGTAAGTGACACAATTGCAATTTTAACCCGCTTTTCTGATTTCTGCTCTTTTCTCTTTCAATGCCATTATGCTGTCTGGGAGTTTTGAATAATGTCAGATACAGACAAAAGGAAAAAAAAGAAATGTGGAATGCTCTGAAGCCCTTCTCTCCTCAGACGGTGGCTGCCCTCTCCGCTCTGGGGATTACAGTGTGACTCATCTCTGGCTGTGGGAAAACAACACAAACAGACTCAACGGCGTCCAGAAATCGGCCCCCTTGCGACTTGCCAATAGCACCCTTCCCACAGGCCAAGGCGGTGGGGGACCCAGCCGCTCAAGTCCCAGGGCCAAAATAAACAGCAGAAGAAGTAGGATGATGACAGCTTCCCAATCCAGGAGGACTGTGACGGGACGTGGGTGTGGGTGCTGAAGATTAAATTCTTCTCTGTCCTCATTTGTCGGAGAGATTTCCCAGACCTGGCCTGTCTCTTACCATAGCACAACGATCATTAATACTTGTATCGCACAGTAGAATGAATGAAGGATTCTCATGTGTGCTAGGTGGTTTGATGCTCACTACAACCAGGGAAAATGATATTCCTATCATCAATATTTGTGGGTGAGAAAATAAATGACAAGAAAGCTGAATTATTTTGCCAACGACATCCAACTAAAAATTGGTGAAGCAGGACTTGAACCTGTTTCCTGCATCCGAAGTCCATATTCTTTTTAAAATCCACATTCTTTTCCTTCCATCTCTCTGTCTATTATTCTTACATCCCAGCAGGTACAGTACCTGTCCTCGCCAAGCACACGGCCTGGGGCCAGCAGCCCGGGCAATACCATGTTGCCCACGCTGGGGAACCGCATGGTTAGAGATGGGCTCCCAAACAGTTCCTCATGGGCAGGTGTTTATAACAATGTATCTGTCATTTGTGAATATTTTAAATCAAGGTATATTTATTTATTTAACTCATTATACTTTGGGAAGAAGTAAGCTCTTTGAATATTACCCTGCCCTTTACAAAATAATGTTTTATTTCCCTTGAACTGACCTCTTTCAATTTATGACGATCGTTCCCTATTCCTAGTCTTTCAGGCTATATGAACGAATCATTCCAGTCCTGCCTGTCATGGTTTGTTCCCATGCTCTGCTCTATCATACTATGACAGCTCAGTTTATTGTGGGTCTGCCTTGGTCCTGTCCAAAGAGGGAAATTGCCAAGGAGACTTCATTTCAACGTGGTCCCCAGGGCGTGAACCCCAATGATACCTTCCGACCTAGATGCCTGTGCATTAGGGAAGGGAAGACTCCCGGGGGAGGGGGGCGGTTTACAGAGCAGAATAGAGTGATATTTCCCTTTAGTTAAGGATTTTGCTTCCTGGAAGGAGAGGAGCTGTAAACTGCAGTGGCTGCTTTAGTCTTCAAACCTGTCTCCTGCCGCAGTGCATTTCTTTCGTGTTCACAGTTTTCCAACTCACCTCACCCCAAATAACCCTGTTCCGTTTATTCTCCTAAGGTGGGGGACCCCCCTCCCCAGTTCCTCCAAGTGTCGGAGCTTCTGTGCTGCCTAATTACCTGCCCTGTGGAAGCCGGAAGGAGACTCTGGTCCCAGCTGGAGCCCAGCTGCTGGAGAGATGGATTAGGACATTTTCCTTTCTTCAGAGTCCTTGTTCACTCTTCCTGGTGGAGACGAGCCAGTTATTTTTAGCTCCCTCTAAGCTCCCTGGTTAGTATTCAGGGCTGGTTTAGACAGCTCTGAGGCACACTCGCCATGTTAATGCCCTGATCCATTCGGTCCCATTGAAGTGGATAAAATTAACTTGCAGGGCAGGCCCATGCCCCAGCCTCTGCTCCCTGCGGCCTTGGCTTCTGTCCAAAGGGCCGACAGCTCTGGGGCCAGGGACATAGTCTTACAGGAGGGGTCTGGAACATCAGCAATTTGGAAGCCATAGGAGACAGAAATAACACAGCAGTGGGAGTGAGGAAATCAAGGTTTTACTCTGGACTTTGTCACCGACTGTCTGCGTAACACAGGGCAAGTTACCTTCCTTGTCTGAGCCGTGAGTGGAATGGCGTGGCGGACCAGTCGGCTCCTAAGTCCTTCCTGGGACTAAGATGCTATGGAGTCGCCAGGTCTAAAACAGGAGCTGACTGTGAAAACACCCGAGCCTGGCGAGGGCATCTCGAAAGCAAGATACAGGTGCCTTTTCCTCTCTTCCTTTGATCCATCTGCTTCCCTGTGCCAAAGCTGATCCACGCAGGAAGTGGTGGTTCTCCTTCCACTGCCTCGGCCTCGCTCTTCTCCACCATTAGTCCCTCGCGTCGGCTGCCTCCCACAGCGCTCCCAGGGGTGCTGCACAGCCGGGCTTGCTCAGGAGTCACCATCCACGCAGCAAAAAAGCTTGTCTGGGCAGATGCAGTCCTGTCAAGCAGATGCAGGAAGCCACCGGACAGGGGAAAAGCAGCCTAGCTCCATTCCTTTTGATCAACCTTGGAATGATGAATTCTAAATTGTGAATCTTGCTACCCTTCCTTAAGCAAGCGTAGACTCTAAGCCAGTTCGAGGCATATGTGCGTTGCCGTTTTTCCAGAAATTCCCCTTGCTTTGCTTCAGTGGCAAGGCCAAACCTTATTCTGGGGAATGCTGCGTTTCCTGCTGTCCTTGTTTCTAACATGGAGATGAAAATAGCTGCCTAGCTGCCTCGCTAACAGTCATGTGGATTAAATATTCTACATTTATACATATAATTCGGCCCAGTGCCTTGCACACAGTAGGTACCACTTTGCTTTTTTATTGCCCCTGGTTTGAAATCCATCAGTGATATCCAGCTCTTACTGAGGGCCCACTCTGGGCCAAGTAGAGTGCAGTAGACAAGCAAGTGTGGTGCTTTACAGTAAAGGTTACTTTATTCCCTTTCACAGAAGAAAAATTGAGAACACAGGAGAAAAGCAGCTTTCACAAGCTCACGTTGTAACTGTAAAGCTGGGAGTTAAACCCAAGCTTTCTGAGGCCGGCGTCTGAGCTTTCAACCACGTGCCACACAGCCTCTGCATAGAAAGACATGACTTTTTAAATGTATTTGCCCTTGAGGGTTGTATTCACTTTTAAAATTCCCATGAGCCCTGCACAAAGTATATTTTAATAGATATTTTATTGATGAATCAAAACTATGAGCAAACCCTTCCTCACATCCTAATGCTTTGGTAACCAGCCATGAATCCTGCGCAGGTGCTCCTCTCGTGTGGAGGCCGGTGACACAGCCCTCTGTGTCCCCAGCTGCCACATACGTCTTCCTTTCCCCCAACCTCCTTTTCAAGCTCATGGATTGTGGTATCTGCGCAATTTTTGTTCAGGCCAAATCAACTATGGATCGGTTAGTAAAGGTTCCTTCAGCACCAAGGCATCTTCCTTCCAGGTAAAGCCCCAAACCTTTCCTCCATTGTCGCCTGCTCGGTGTTGCTGTTGAGAGCTGAACTTGCCAGAACTCCTTGATCCCCCTCCCAGCCTTCCTTGAGGGTACCACTCCCACTGGGCTGACCTGTGGCCCCTCCAGGACCAGGTCACAACAGTGACCACTTCTGAAATAAGCAGAACAGGCAGGCATGGGGACCCTGGAGTCTCGTTGACCTGCAGCTGTGAGACACTTTGGCATACGTGTATATTTACGTTTAAAAGGCTCTGGAGGCTTCTGCTAGGGCTGCATGTTGATTGACCAATAACCCCTCGGGGTGTAGTTAAGATAACTGTGTCTGGGACAAAGACTTCCAAGTAGAACAGGCTGGCTGACTGTGCTGGGGTGGGTCGGATGGGACCGGCTGGCTCTGGCAGGTTTCCCGGGCAGCCTTACTCTGGCCTTATCTCCCAGTTCAGCCCTTGTACCAAACACGTGCGGCTGGGTGACCTGGCCCAGCTGCTGTAGGGGGAGAGTTCTTTAAACTACTGGTCTTTGGACAAAGATCAGCCAAAACCAAGCCCGGTGCATTATTTTTACGGTCGATTCTGCAAGCAGGTCATACTTGAAGGGACCACAGCTGGCTGGCACCTGCCCCTCCCTCATTCTGAGTTTTGGAGTCTAAGGAAACTCTTGTAAACCGTCTAATGCTGGAACTATGCGTTTTGTTGTAATCGTAAACAGAACCCATTGCCACAATAGGTGCACTTGGGCACCTGGTGAAATAGTAAATGTAGTCTGCTTTGCTTCCTATTTATCTGGCCCAGCAGGCGCTGGAACAGCAGGGGCTGGGGTGGGGCTGCTGAGCAGAACCCCGGGTGGTAGTGCTTCTGAGAATCAGAGAGGCAGTGTTCCCGCCTTGGACTCAGGGACCCAGCGTGGATGCTAACGCGCACGGCAGTTCTTCCGCACCTAGTGGTACGGGGCCCAGTTCAAACACCGGTTTACCAGCTGTGTGCGCTGGACAGACTGTTTAACCATGCTGAGTCTGTTTCTTCAACTGTGAAATAAGGCACTAGAATTTAGGGTAATCCTGGTGAGTGAAAGAGTTAGGGACTGAGGTCTGGGGCCTACGTTCCCTCTGTCAAGAATCTGCTCACTCCCTGAGGCTGCGATTGGAAAATCTGCCTCGGAAGCCCGTCCTTGGTCAGAGAAGCCCCCTCACCAGGGCTAAAAGAGAGTTATGGGCCACTTCAAAATCCATAACTGTAATAGTGTGGCTACTATTAAAAAAAAAAACAACCGGAAAATGGCATGTGTTGGCAGGGGTGTGGAGAACTGGAGCCTGCACGGGGGTTGGTGGAAGTGTAAAATGGTGCAGCCACTATGGAAACAGTACAGCAGGTCCTTAAAAAATGAAAAATAAAATTGCCATATGATCCAACAACTCCACTTCTGGGTATATACCCAAAAGAATTTAAAGCAGGATCTCAAAGAGATACCGTACACATATTTTCGTATTAGCATTATTCACAATAGCTAAAACGTGGGAGCAGCCCAAGTGTCCATGACAATGAACAGACAAGCAAAACGTGGTCTATACACACAATGGAATGTTATTTGGCCTTTAAAAGTAAGGAAATTTTGACATATGCTACAACATGGATGAATTCTGAAGACATTATGATAAGTAAAATAAGTGAGTCACAAAAGGACAAATACTGTCTAATTCCACTTACGTGAGGTATCCAGAGTAGTCAAATTCACAGGGACAGAAGGTGGAATGGCAGATACCAGGGGTTGGCCGCAGGGGAGTGGGGAGTCTCGTTTAATCAGTTCAGAGTTTTAGTTTTGCAACATAAAAAGAGTTGGGGAGATAACAATGCAAATGTATTTAACATAACTGAATTGTGGCAGCTGAAGACGGTAAATTTAATGTTAAATGCATTTTACCGCAATAAGAGAAAAAGAGTCACGGAAAACAATGGCAGTGACCGGTGACAGGGGTCTTCAGCCAGGGCAGGCGCTTTCATTTGTTTGATTTTCTCTGCAGATGTAGATAATAACAATAATTAGCAGAGCAAATGCTATTTAGCATTAACCTAGGCTTTTGCACATACCAATCTTCAATGTTTACAGCAATGAATGAAGTGGTAGTGTGATCCCCAATTCACAAGAAAGGAAATCGAGGCTCAGGGGGTAGAGTGAGAATGGAATGCGTTCTGTTGTTAGCTAACCTGTGCCTGGCACAGGACTTTGCTGGTCATATGGAGTGTGCCAGGCTCGGGGACGACAGTGTACCTGCAGCTTCTCTGCGGTCTCTGGGAACCCCTGATCACATTGAGGAGACCTACATAGCAAGAGAGGCTTGGGAGTTAATAAAAAAGGAGCTGGTGCTGAATTGGCAGGAAAGGGGGAGGTGTTAAGGAGGCCTTAATTCTGGAGACCAGAGATAAACAGTAGCTTTGGATGGGAAAACAGTATTTATTAGCAGGAGAAAAAGGGAAGTGCCGTTACAAACAAGACTTCCTACTGTGGGCACATGGGTAAGAGGTCATTAGACTGGGGAAGCCTAAGCAGGGATTGCTATCATGAGCACATTTAAATCCACGTAATAGTGGCTAATATTCACTGAGCCGCACTTGTGTGCCAGGCACCGTTCCAAGTTCTTTACATACACAGTGCATTTAATCCTTGCAACAAACCTATGAGGTCAGTCTCATTCATCACACTCATTTCATAGATGAGGAAGCTAAAACTCAGAGAAGTGAAGTGATGTAGTCCAACATCACAGAACCAGGGAGTAGCAGAGCCAGGATTCAATCCCAGAGAGTCCGACGGCAGAACACAAACACCCAACCCTGACTCTGTGCGTTTGGTGATAATGGAATTATTGCAAACATGAGAGTTGATTATTTAACCCAAATCATTTGTATTTGGTCACAGGCATGATGAGCAATCTTGTTTGGTCAGAAATTAACATTTGAGAATAGTTGCTGATGTTCATGTCTTGTGCACGATTCACATCACAGATGCTGCACAAAGCCTGTAGACCCACAGGAGGAGACGTAAACGTGGGAGGGCTTCTTCGTGCCCGCTCTTGGAGCAGGTAACCAGAGCTAGTCAATTACAACTTCATCCCTGCAGACCCACACAGACAGAGATCATGAGAGATGGTCGCAGAGATCAGTAGGGACCTGTTAGTGACAGAAACCCAACTCCAACTAGCTTAAGCAAAGAGGAAAAAAATCTGTTTGCTCACCAGACAAATTTCAGAAATGGCCTGGAGCCAGTTTGGAAACACATGATGTCAGCAGAGACTTTGTGTAGTTCAGTACCCAGTTAAGGCTCCACCTATCCTTAGGTCACTTTCTTAAAATTTGTCCAAAGACCGTTTGCATGAGAATCATTTAGAGAAGTGGGGGAGGAGAGCTTTCAAAGACTGTAAATTTCTGGCCTGTGTTCCCAGCTAATCTGGGAGTCCGAGGTGGGAGGATCACTTGAGCCCAGGGGTTCAAATCCAGCCTGAGCAACATAGACCTGTCTCTAAAAAAAGAAAAATACATAAATTTCTGGAAGGGATTCTTGACCTACTAAATCAGATTCCCTGGTGATATGGCCCAGTAACCTGCATGCGAAACATGCTTCCCAGGTGACTTTTGCAAGTCCAGATGTGAGAACACTGCCTAGGTTACAACAGCAACAAGGCATGTCGTATGATCTGTGCCTCTGGGACGCTGTCGCAGGCAGCCATGTTCCTGGCCTAACATCTCATCTGGTATTTACCCAACACTGTGATCACCTGATTAAAGCTGGTTTTCTCCACCCAACTGCAGGCTTCATGAGATCAGAAACTACATTTCTTGGTAAAATGGTTTTTGTGGTATCCCCGTTGCCTAACTCAATATCTGGCACACAGTGATTGCTCGATAAATATTTATTAAATGGTTGAGTGAATGGATATGGTGACTTATGGTCCACGGGGTCGCTTTCACATGCTTTCTCATTTTATGCACGGAGCAGCCCACAGCGAAGCAGAGAGGCTAGACATTGTCATTTCAGGCAAGAAAACTGAAACCCAGGGAGAGATAGACATGCACGAGTCACATACGTAGTGCGTGGCAGATGGTCTCATAACTCTCACTCTATAATCTTCCAATACCCTTCTTCAAACAGGGTGGGATAAGGGGCCAGTGGAGTTTCAGGTCACTAAGGTTGTCCCCAGAAAAGGAAATATGACACACAAGATCCCTGTCCCCAACTGACCTGCAGACCTCTTTCCTGGACACGCCTTTACGTTTTCTTATCTCTTCCTAGTTCAGCTCAACAGCAGTTCCACACAAACCTACTCCCTCTTCTCTCCAAGGGTCAAGCAAGGAAATCAAAGGAAGAGTGAGGAAGATAAGAGTCCAGTTCCTCGGAGATTTGCAAACAAGGTGTGATCTGCAGACAATGAGACAACGAACCTCACATTACATCAAATCATCCTCAGACCACATCTGCTGTCTGCCCACCCCGAGATCGAAACACACACACATCCAGAGGTGGAGAGCCAGCCGGCGTCATCAGTGTGATGACGGCAAAGGCAATAATTGTCCACAAAGTTGCAAAGGTGTTTTGTCATTCAGATTATCGATAAATATTTATTGGGCACCATCGTGCCCCTACCAGTCTACTGAACACAAGGGAGGGAAGACAAAAAGAACAAAAGACGCAGACCCTTGCCTGGAGGAGCACGTAGCGCCCTGTCTGTTGGAAAGAATGCGATGTTCTGACACAACGAAGAGAGGAATCAAAGCATGTAGTCAGTTCCGTGCCGATATTAATGCTGTAGGAGGTCGGGCTTGGGCTGTTTGGGCTGGAGGGCAAAGAAAGCGGTCATGGAAAATGTGACTGGGTCCAGAGAGACAGTTATCATTTAAAGGCAGCAGAGAGGGGGAACATTCCTGAGAGGGCAGGAATGTGCGTGTCCTCGGAGAGGAACAGAGAAGCGGTTCTGGCTGGCAGGAGGAGGTACCGAGGTGGCTGTGCCCTGTGCTCTGGGCCAGGCTGCGTCTTTCTGCTCCTGGCTTTGCTGCCTGCTGGCTGTGCCTTCATTTCCTCTTCACTCAAATGGGATGGTCTTGATGACTACAAGAATAAATGACAGTCCCCAAATAATAAACATCATAATAATCAATTTCACAGAGTTGTTGTTTACAACAACCCTTAACAAGATTATATGAGTTGATATACGTAAAGGGCTTTTTGAAAGTGCCTAGTTTAAGCCAGGCTCAGTGGCTCACACCTGTAATCCCAGCACTTTGGGAGGCCGAGGCAGGAGGATCCCTTGAGGCCAGAAGATTGAGAATATCCTGGTCAACATAGCAAGATCCATCTCTAAAAAATTTTTGAAATTAGCTGGACATGGGCCGGACACAGTGGCTCACACCTGTAATCCTAGCTCTCTGGGAGGCCAAGGTGGGCGGATTGTTTGAGCTCAGGAACTCGAAACCAGCCTGAGCAAGAGCGAGACCCCATCTCTACTAAAATTAGAAAGAAATTAATTGGACAACTAAAAATATATAGAAAAAATTAGCCGGGCATGGTGGCGCATGCCTGTAGTTCCAGCTACTTGGGAGGCTGAGGCAGGAGGATCGCTTGAGCCCGGGAGTTTGAGG
>CAUYSK010097696.1:0-33645 GCA_963575035.1 Avahi laniger | reverse complement strand
ACGATCCAAGAGAAGAAGAGGTGTTCTTCAGGTTGTATCCCAGACCCAGATTGTTGACTGGTAGCAGCTTTCATTTCCTCAGTCCCTCAGCTAAACAAAGGATTGTGGCCAACTAGGAAAAGGGGTAGGAGGACCTTTCTCCCACTTGTCTCGTGGAAAGTAGGAGTTTTGGGGGAATTCAGTAACATTTATTGGTAAAAGTAAATGCTGGAGCCCCCCTTAATCATAAGGTAAGAATTTATGGCTCAGTATTGGTAAAGCCTTCTGACTCTGAGGATCTAATGACATTGCAAACTTCCTTTGAAATATTAAAATATTTGGATTATTAAAAGTACTGTATATGAGATAACGTGTAACAGGAAGCTTCGTAAAGAATGTCTTCCAGTACACCTTTGTAAAGTTCAAAAGATTTGTATTCTTCTGGCACATGAACCACCAAATATCTTTTCAGGCTTTGCTGGGTTATCTTAAGATCCCTAAGTAAGTATACAGAGACAGGACTTTGATGAAAAAACATGTAGTAAGAGCATTGCTTGGAAGTGAGTGCTCAGGGTGGGATATTAAGGTTCAGTGTGTTCCTAGATCAAGGTGGTGAGAGACTTAGTGGGAGGAAGGAAGCCTGCAAGGAAACGCCCTCTGTGAACCCACAGGTGTTGGCGGGGCTTGATCACGGGGAGGAGGGAGCCAGCCTTCCCACTAACGGTATTGCAGGTGGTCAGGGCAGCTTGTGCGCTGAATTGTTCCTGTGGATCCACATTGTAAATGGTCTACTTTCCATGTCAAATGCGGTCAAAAATCTTATCAAATGGTAAATTTGTTTAATTACTAAGTGTGATATGTAGCAAATGGCTTATTGTTTGTGTTGTTTGCTTTCTTGTATTTGTCATGATATGAGTAATACCACGGTTTCCTGTTTTAGCTTCGCAAAGGCACTGTGAGTGACTTCCCTGGATTTGATGAGCGGGCGGATGCAGAAACTCTTCGGAAGGCCATGAAAGGCCTGGGTAAATTTAGCCTCCTTTTTGTTCTAAAAAAATGTACCATTTGTTTTTCTTAGACAAAACGTCATTGATTACAGTAAGATACGTTTTAGACTATTTCGATCTGAAATTTACAGGACAAAAGATACATTAAGATAAACCAATAATACTGTAGACCATCCCTAGTATTCAGTCTCTAGAACTGAAGAGACAGTGAAATTCAGCCCCTGTGCTTTTGAGCTTGTCACCTTTACTGTGCCGTAGCGGCCTGAGTGGAGATACAGCCGTGCCCAAGAGTGAGCAGCTTTGCAGCTCCGTTCCCTCTGCCTGGTCAGATATCCAGTTCTCGTTCTGCAAGTCTCTTATCTGTGACTCTCTTCTCTTTCCTTGCCCCTTTTCTAGCCATTTAAAAACTTCCCATCTCGAGGATTTCCACGTGTAACTGCCTTCCTGTGCTCAGGCTCCTTGTGCACTACCGTTCACATGCTTTTTGGCCTGCAAGGCCTTCCGTAGTGTCCCAGCCCACCTTTTCAGACCCATCTCCCTTCACTGCCTGATGTGTTCTCTGATCCAGCCACTCCGGGTTATCTGCTACTTACAAAAGCCCTGTGTTTTCCCACTACTGAGCTTTTCCCTTGTTCTAAAAACCTGCCTTCCTTACGTCACTGCCTTTCACAATCCTTCCGTCCTTCAAGACTGTTTTGGGTGTCACTTTTTCCGTGAAGCTTTTCCTGAAACTTCCTTCCACCTCCCATCAGCTGAGAGCCCCCCTTTTGCACCCTGTTTAACACCTGGACCTCTTCCGAGGCACTTGTCACATTCTACTTTAGCTCACAGTTATTTATGTTTTTATATTTTTCACCCTAAATTGTCTGCAATTTGAAGCCGGAGTTTATATCTTTCTCTTCTCCCAGCCCCCTGTAACACCCAGCACATTGTGCCTTGTGAATAGCTGTTATTTGAGTGACTGTTTGTTGCATGAAAAACTAGAGGCACTCAGTTTTTCAAAGGTCAGGAGTATTTTTCTACCTCCTTCATAATATATGTCGGGAATAGGGCAATAGTATATGTTGGAACCCTAGCACTTTATATATTGTAAATTTTATATTTTTAAGAAACTAATAAAACATTTTATATTCTCAGAGAGAGAGGTAAAGAAATAAAGTGACTGGGGAGCTGGATACAGGGGTGGCTGGGGAGTGGGCATGTGGGAGTCGAGCTGTCATTGTTAACCGTAAATTGCAGGAACCGATGAGGAGAGCATCCTGACTCTGTTGACATCCCGCAGTAATGCTCAGCGCCAGGAAATCGCTGCGGCTTTTAAAACTCTATTTGGCAGGGTAAGACCGCACTTCATCCCAGGGTAGAATGGGAGGGTAGCTGTGAGTTCTAAGACTACTTTGGAATATGCTAGTATTTTTTATAAGCATCATTTATTTTGTGATTCTGACTTCCCTACTTTTTTTTTCTTTTCAACTCTCCTCTGAATTATCAGATGTTGATATACAATGCTCACCCAACTTATCCTCACATAATTGCTTTTCCCTGCTCGATGCTGTAGAGATGTCAAAAGATCCCATCGTGATAACTGCCCCTCTTTTTACCTTCTATACTCAGGATTGTTTTATTATCCATTTTCTAGATATAAGCCTGTATTACAATGTTTTTTATGACACAGTTACAGTCTTGGTTCCTTTTGTGGTGACTTTAATTGATGGATTTTTGGCTGGGCCAGGGGCCTCACGCCTGTAATCTTAGCATTCTGGGAGGCCGAGGTGGGAGGATCGCTTGAGGTCAGGAGTTGGAGACCAGCCTGAGCAAGAGCGAGATCCTGTCTCTACTAAAAATAGAAAAAATTAGCCAGGCATGGTGGCTCATGCCTGTAGTCCCAGCTACTCAGGAAGCTGAGGCAGGAGGATTGCTTGAGCCCAAGGATTTGATGTTGCTGTGAGCTAGGCTGACACCGTGACACTCTAGCCTGGGCAGTAGGCTCTGTCTCAAAAAGAAAAAAACTCTGTCTCAAAAAAAAAAAAAATTGATGAATTTTAATTAATTGATTTAATTGCTCTTATTTGATTACAATTCAAAGTAATTTTAAATTCATTAAATGAATGAGTGCATGCATAAATAACTTAAATGTAGTCTTGTTATTCTGAAAACTTGTATTGTCATTTCATTGAGAAACAAATGCAAAGCAAAAAAGGAAAGTATTCTAAATACCATTTACAGTTGCCTGGTATGCTGAAACTTATAGGTAGGAAATACCTGTGTAGTCTTTCTTTTCATAATTATATATACAATATCCCCATAGTAACAGATGTCTCTCAGTAGTCAGGAGCATAATAATGATCATAATCTGTTGTATATTAGAATGTTACTAGATATTGAGAAAAAAGAAAAAATTGTTATGTTTGGGTATGATAAGCTAAATTTTATCCTTCAGAAAAATGTATTTATAATTTTGGGGGGGGGAATTTTTTAAAAAGATACCTGTGTTTCTCAGAATAGTATTTTAAAAGTAAAATATCTTTAATCTACTTTTGAAGGTATTCATTTTTTTCGAGTTCTTCAAGTTAAGAAAAACATTTTCTAACATATCCAATTAGCAGTGGCAAAAGAAAAAAAAGAAAACATTTTGTAAAAATAAATACCTTCATGCATAGATGGCTTTGCCTTAGCTTAGGTGTAGGTCACGTGTCAAAAGTATAATATATTATTCAAGGTTATGGGGTTGTTTAGCTCATGTGCCTTCTTACTTGGAGACAGCTACATAAAGAATTCATTAGTACAGAGGGGCTATCGTTTATATTTAAGAAGAATCTCCTTAACATTTCTGTCTGGTTAACAAATTTATATTTTCTGTGAATTAGGATCTTCTGGATGACCTGAAATCAGAACTAACTGGAAAATTTGAAAAATTGATTGTGGCTCTGATGAAACCCTCTCGGCTTTATGATGCCTATGAACTGAAGCATGCCCTTAAGGTAAAAAGGATGAGTGAAAGGAATGTTCCTGTCATAGATAATACTATTTTATTTTGGTAATTACTGTATCTTAATTGTTATGTATTAAAAATTTTATTTGACTTATTTCAGTGAGAGTTGCTTGGAAGACAGAGCTGTAGGAGGCAGTAAGAAGTAAAGAAGGGAGAAAATTACAAGTGTGTTGTTCAGTCTTTTTGTATACTTAAACTCGATAATATTGGCTATTTAAATTTTTACTATTTTTTATAGATTTTTATATTTTATTTTCATGCCTGTCTCCTAATGTTTAGAAGTGTTTAAAAAATATTACAGGTGAGGTATTTTATCTTTTTAAATAGCAAGTTGCTTGGGGAACAGTAGTATTGCTTATCATTTTAGGTTAAACAATAAAGCTTCAGGGAAAATTTTCAAGATAAAGATCTTCTAATACTGTTTCCTTCTCTCCTGTACTTCTTTTTATATTTACTTATTTCTTTTTTGGTCTCAAAGTCCTCATGTCTAATTTTATTTTTTCTTTTTATATTTTTTTCTTTTTTTGTCACAAAATCTTTCGTGTACTTCTAAACACTAAAATGAAGTAACTGGAAACTTGTTGTAATTTCAGTTGTAGCAAAAACTAAATGTGTGTTCCCTTGACTGATGTTTGGAATATTGTATAAATATGACTGCACAGAAATATTTGTTTAGACTTACCAGACAGGAAGAAGTTCAATGGTTAGCAGTTAGATTTTTTTTTTTTTTTTTGAGATAGCCTCACTTTGTTGCCCTGGCTAGAGTGAGTGCCATGACGTCAGCCTAGCTCACAGCAACCTCACACTCCTGGGCTCAAGCAATCCTCCTGCCTCAGCCTCCCGAGTAGCTGGGACTACAGGCATGTACCGCCATGCCCGGCTAATTTTTTCTATGTATTTTTAGCTGTCCAATTAATTTCTTTCTATTTTTAGTAGAGACGGGGGGGGGTCTCGCTCTTGCTCAGGCTGGTTTCGAACTCCTGAGCTCAAACAATCCGCCCGCCTCGGCCTCCCAGAGTGCTAGGATTATAGGCGTGAGCCACCGCGCCCGGCCAGCAGTTAGATTTTGAATGGCAGATTGAAATTTAACAACAAGGAGACGATGTAGCTCAGTGATTCTTAGTTACGGAGTACAGAGAGAAGAAGGTTCATCCAGATAGGAGCTAGATTATGCTTAGTCTCTTCATTTTCCTACAGTGATTCTTTGGAATAAACAAACTCTTAGTTTTATTGAGAAAAGTGCTCTTTTGCAGAGTCCTTCTGAAATGTTAGCAGCAGCTGAAACTCTGTCAGAGGATGAACCTAGGTTTTTCAGTGCTTGATTTTTGGTAAAGAAACAGAAATATAAAGAAAATTTTATATCTCTCTATATATTTATCTTTTTAAGATTAAGCTCAGTTGTATGGTTACATCTAATTTAACAGTGTAGATACAATTTTTATAAGCAAAAAAGGAAAACTAAAATTATTTTTTAAAAATCCAGAAAGCAAGTCCCAATTCCTTTGCACCCAATTCCTAATAACTAAGCAATGCTGTATTTTATTGTTACCTTTGAAGCACAATTTCCCTATGACTCCACCGAGAACTTAACCTGGGGACAAGGGTTTATGTTTTGAGGTATGGATTGTTTAAGTATCAATATTCCTTGTAAATTTATGTAAATTTTCATTTTTACATTTCAGCTTTTTAAAAATTATTTCATGTTTCATTAAAATGTTTTACTTTTAAACTGGAATTAACTGGTCAAATTACAAGTTACAAATTTATGTATGTATATATACATATATACATACATACAATAAATATTGTGTTTCATTAAACAAAAAAGAATAGATTGTCTTTGGAGAGAAAATTTCAAATTTCTTCTGTAATAGAACTCATACACATAGAAGTTCATGTTACGTTGGATAATATTTATATAATTATGCAATTTGGGTAATATCTATACTAGGAAAATAACATTCTTTTTAATCTTATTGACATGTTTCCTCTATTAAAAATAAATCTCCACACAGGGAGCTGGGACCAATGAAAAAGTCCTCACAGAAATTATTGCTTCAAGGACACCTGAAGAACTAAGAGCCATAAAGGAAGTTTATGAAGAAGGTAAATGTTTCAGGTTATAGTTCTGCTTCATCTCCACTGTCCCTCCTTTCATTTCTCTGATGTGAGTGCGGTCCTTCATGGGTATAGGAGGCAGACAATATATTATTATTGAATGGATGAATCAGCTACAGTTCAAGCCATTGTTCTTCTTTAGTAAGGAAAAGGTTGCCTTTTTACTTATAACTGCTTTAGTGGTTTACAAGAACCTGCTGATGAAGATGGGGCTTACTTTTGCATAGGATTTACAATGCATGTAGGGATATACAGGTCGTCTTTCTTTTACATTAACTGTAAGGTATAAGTGGTTTTTCTTCCTTTAAAACAAATTCATTTTTATGTTAGTAGAAATTAAGAGTTACCTAAAAGGCAGCTCTGGAATCTTAGAAAAGAAACCTAAACCTTTTTCCAAATCAGAGTTGTTAAAAATATTTGAGTAAGTGTATGTTGTTTGAGCTAATGGCAATGCTTGAATAAAACACTCTGCATTTTGATTTTGTTAGTGTGCCTTTTTCGTGAAAAAAAATCTGTATTTCAATCTGAAGTATATCCTGTGAATGGAATCAAGAAAATGAAATAGAAAATTAGGTAGAGAGTTCTTTCCTTGTCAGATTTCTTGTCGCAGACTCCTCCCACCAGATGGAGGAGGGTCGGACTGTCTGGTTTGTCAGCTTTATCAGTAGACTGTAAGCCTCGTGCCTTTGATAGGGAAATGGGTCTCTTTCTTGGCACTAGTTTGTTAATCTTAGAAATGGCTTTGTTAACCCAGCAGGTCAGAACAGTGTGATATTTCGAGCAACTAAATAATTACCTTTGTGAAACGTCAAATCTCTCTTTCCTGCTGCTCTTTTTGGCAGATAAGTCTCAGCGGTAAGGCAGAGGAGATACATGTATCTTAACTTTGAACTTCATTTGATGTAATATTCAAAGATCTCTTTCTGGGGATGTCGATCGAAGAGTAAGCGTTTTTGCTACTGGATGAAAAATGGAGTGCTGAAAGGGAGTGATAGGCATGTGTGGTTTGTCCCACTCCGCTGTGTTATCGAGCACTGGCCGTGTGTCCGGCAGCGTACTGACACAGAAGGTGGGCACAACACGGCTCCTGTCCTCAAGGAATTTGCATGAGTCTGTTTAGGGGTGACACGACTTACAACAACTGCAGTAGTTGAAGGATGCTAAGATTCAAACTAAAGTCAAATACCAAAAATGTTTAATGCAAGAATGCATCGAGAGGGGAGAGGCCTCTTAGCTTTTGATGTTAGGGGAGACTTCATGGTGCAAATCACACACTCAGCAGAGTTGCAGGACTAGATGGGTTTACTAAATGTTTATTGGCAGAGGAATGTGTAAAGAACATGGTGTGTATAAATACACACACACACAATAGAATATTATTCAGTCATAATGAGGGAAATCCTGTCATTTGTGACAACGTAGATCAACCTGGAGGGCATTATGCTAACTGAAAGAAACCAGACACAGACTAATACTGCAGATATCAGTTATGTGTAGGATCTAAACAAGTAGAACTTACAGAAACAGAAAGTAAAAAGGTGGTTGCCAGGGACTAGGGTTGGGGGTAAGGTGAAGGGGAGAAGGGAATGGGGAGGTGTTGGTCAAAGGGTACAGAGTTTCTGTTAGGCAGGATGAATAAGTTCTGGAGATCTAATGTATAGCATGGTGACTATATTAATAGTTACTGTATTGTACACTTGAAATTTGCTAAGAGAGTATATCTTAAATGTTCTCACCACAAAACAACAACTATGTGAGGTGATGGATATGCTTTAGCTTGATTGTGATAATTGTTTCACAACATATATGTATATCAAAACATCATGTTGTACATCTTAAATATACACAATTTTTATCTGTCCATCGTAACTCAGTAAAGCTGGGGAAAAAAAAGACTAGGTGGGTTTTGGGGAGGTAGAAAAAGCATTTGTTTTTGCGGTTAAGGTGCTGCGTCTTCAACGTCATGGAGCCTGGACTGCAGACAGTATGGTCAGGGAATGGAGAGAGCCTGACCCTCGTGGAGGGCACATGCGTGTCCATAGTGGAAGGTAACTGAACACGCGAGGTCAGGCTGGGTTGTAGATGGTTTTGCATGGACCGCATTAGGAATTTGGATTTGATTCAAGGGCATTGTAAGTTCCTGAATAGGCAATGGAATGTTGAAGGAACAATTGAGGGAAGAAGGAGATTTGAATCAAGAGGCCGATTAGGAAGCTATGTGTGTGGGAGGTAAACTGGGTATTCAGTAATTACGGCCCAACATAGGTTGGTGGGAGGTGTGAGGAGGATAAATTGGGGAAAGGAGAAACATTTGATAGAATTTGATGGTCAAGTATGTATTTAAGTGTTGGAGGAGAAGGAATCAAAGAGTCCTGTATGGTTTTGTATTTGCATAACTGGTTGAAATAAACATGTAACTTTTCTGGGTCTTTTAAAATAGAAGTTTCAGGCTTTTAAAGTTTCCTTGCTTTGAAATAATGATTAAATATTTAAATACCTTAGAGTGGTACCTCCTTGCCTTTAATAGCAGCTGAGAATTAGTGAAAAGGATTTGTATACGCGTGTAGGTCCCAGTTCTCTCCTTCCCTGTGACCTAGCGTTGAACAGCTGGACATGGAGCGGGGAGGGGGCGTACTTTAAATAGGATTGCTGTCCCTCAGAGTTAACTTTGTTTCTGCAGAGGAAAAATATTTTATTAGGGGAAGGAGTGGCCATGCCCAAAGAAGGAAAACTCAATATAAGAGCATGGAAGATGTTTGAAAACTCATCATGTAAAAGATTTGAAAGAGAGCAAAACAAAGTCTTAAACTTATGATTGACTGTGTTTAGGGGGTGTTTCAGTACCATCATATGTCTAAAGATTAATAATTACATTGATTGAGAGAATTTCTAAATGGCTGAGTCATGATTTAGGCTGGAATTGAGTACTTTTGGGAGCCTTTAATTCATTTTTGTCTAATCACTCACTTAAAGCATTTGCCTTTGGTCTTTAGAGCACTCAGAGATGGAATGGAGAGAATTTATGTTAACTAAATGTAATATTTCTTCTTTTATGTCTCTTTCATTTGATTTGTGGGGCAGGATTTTTTTTTTTCTAATTGAAAGAAGATGTAAATAAATACTAAATCGTTTTGTTACAGAATATGGCTCAAGCCTGGAAGATGACGTGGTGGGGGATACTTCAGGGTTCTACCAGAGGATGTTGGTGGTTCTCCTTCAGGTATTGGGTGGAGATTAATTATAGCTTGATTCAAAAGTCTGAGGTTGGACCAGCCTGAGTCTAGTTAAGTACGGTCACTTAAAATTCTTTTAATAATTTCTGGTACTTGTTGACTCCTACTTGGATGATTCTGGCTGTATGTTGCCAGTGCTTGTTTGTTTTTTGGAATATCTGACCTAAACTCTTACTAACTGACTCATAGATTTGTTTTCGATAGTAGTATCCTCTTTTTTTCACAGTTTTTAAAATCAGGAGGGTCAGATAGGTTTTGGATAGTGCTGTGTGGTATGCGAAATATTGTAGGATGATCTTAATAAAAACATATTATTCCTAGAGAAAGAGCTTTATGTGCATAACCATCAGGTGGAAACGTCTTTCCTTTCGAATGAAAATGCTTTATAATTCAATAATGTGACATATTATCTCTTACAGGCAAATAGAGACCCTGATGCTGGAATTGATGAGGCTCAAGTTGAACAAGATGCTCAGGTGAGTGAGGCCTAATATGTGATGACTTTATTTACTATAGAAATGAAAAAAGAATCCATGGTAATGAAAAATCACAATGTATGTTATGCTGGCCTCTAGAAATAACCTGATATATGGGTTCTTTACAGAACATAAGACCTACTTAAGTAAATTGCTCTTATTCTGACCTGGTCAGCAAAATATTTATTTTATCCCAAAGCTAAAATGAAGTAAAATAAATTATGTAGTGAATTCCACCTAGATATATTTTTGGTTGATTGTGGAACATTCACAAAATAGAAAACTTTACAAAAAACCAGGTGTTATTAATTCCACTGCCAGTTATGCAGTGGGTCTTTTAGCTGAGGATAAAGAAGGAAGAATAAAGTATTTGCTGGTGAGGTTTTATTCCATAAGAAATGACGAGTTATTTTAGAATTAGGAAGTTTCTCTACATTTCCTTTGACAGAATCCTAAATAGGATTGGTCTTTTGTCAGATGCTTTTTAGTGACTCCCGAATGAAAATTTGCACTTGAGGGATTTTTCAATCCCAGTGTAGTCTCAGTATGATTTATAAAGCAGTCAAATGTAGGGAGTAAGTGCAAGGAAATTTGAAACATGAGCGTTGAAAACTGGGAATTGTTAATAAAGGAATTACTTGGGTTCTTTCTCTCTGGTTGCTTGTTTCAATTAAGAGAATATACGATTCTTGGTTGTCAGTCATACACCATTGGAAAAAGGAGAACCATAGTCACATCTCCAGTTGACTGGATGTGTGATCCGACTTTGCTAATAGGAAAGAGGAGAGCATCTTATTCTTTTGGGCTGGTTGATTTCATCATGGGTTCAGAACCCTGTCATCTCTGCTTAGCTGGAGAGAGAAAATGAAAGGAATGAATGTTTACCAAGAGCCCTCAGTGCAGTAGTTGACTCTTGCCTCACTGTGCCTTATAAAATGCAAGCCTATTGTGTCACGTTCCTGATCAGAGCCTTAAAACCCTTGATTGTTCCACTGTCTTCAGGATAAAGTCCAGGCCCCTGAAGTGGTTTCTGAGCCCTGCTATCTGTGCCTTGCTGCTCTCTCACGTGTTCTTTGTCCTCTTGCCCCTCCCTCCCTCCATCCGCTGACTGGTTCCTCTTCCAGGGTCAGCCCTCAGCTTAGATACTTTTCATGCATCCCTGGTTGAAGCCCCCAAGTGTGAGTCAGGCGCCCCTCACAGGGAAAACCACAGCGCCCCAGGTGTCCTGTCATGGTCCTTGCTGCCTGGGATTGAAGCTGCCTGCTTCCTTGACTGCCCTCCCAGGGCACTCTGGGCTGTCAGTTCAGTTGTATCCTCAGCTCCTACCATAGAGTAGGCACTCAGTAAATAACTGGTGAATGAAATTAGTGCATGACTCTAAAGTGGAAGGGGCAGTTTCCCTTTATATGTAAGGAAAGAAGCCCATGGCCCCCACCGAAGAGCACTGGAGCTGGGATTCCCAACCAGACACATCTGACTCCAAAGCCCTTTCTCTTTCACTGAATGATAGTCTCAGTGTTCTTAAATATTAGCTACTCTTCTTGTTTTCTCTGTCGTATCAAGGCTTTATTAAGTAGAGAATGGAAGCACAAATCTAGTTTAACTCCATCTTCTTGCAGGGAAAGGGCTAGAGCAGCCCTGCAAAGTTGTACTCCCAGTGGTTAGGGGCTTCGTTCAGTATCGAGAGACCTGATTGCTTTCCAGGCGTTATCTGTGGGCTTTGGCAGGAGCCAGTGCCGATTCTCACAATCGTGCTCCCCAGAGTAGGAGTTTTGGAAGCTGTTCAACAGTCACGGGGTAAGAAGCCAACTCTAATGGTCTTAGATAACCACAGTTAGGCCTGCATTAGTGAGCAGTGGGCAGATTTCCCAACGCAGTTGGCGATGTAATGAGAGTGTGCTGCAGTATGAGGTTCCTGAGGGAAAAACAGTCCATTGTAACCTCACTTTCATTTGCTTTCTCAGAGCACTCACTGGCTAGCACTGCTTCCCAAGCTCTCCTGGGCACTTGGACCTCCTGGGGACCTTGTTAAGCTGCAGATTCCGATTCTGTATGTCTGGGCAGGTCTGCATTTCCAACACGTTCTCAGGTGGTGCCGATGCTGTGTCCTCGGTACTTTGAGTACTGAGATGTCACTTACCTGTCATGCAGCGGATATGGCCATTCAGAACCCTGAAAGTGAAATTTGGTACATGTGGAAACTACTTTATGGAATTACTGTAAAATGTCTCTTGAATGGAATTCAGTCTTTCCTTACCCTTCCTGTGACCAGGAGCAACACAGAACATGTAACTGGCTATTAATTTTTGATTCTTTAAAACGTGTTATTATTAATTCAACTTGTTGAAAACAGTTATTCTTTGAGCATTATAAAAAGGAGCACACTCGTTTATACCTTGTAGCAAGGGCAGCTGGACTGATATCACTAATGAGAATTTAAGGTTCTTAATTGAGAGTAAGCTGAGCTCAACATAGCTGAAGGGCCCTTTCATCAGCTGTTGGGTTTTTCCTCCTGATCCTTCACACTAAGAGGATTTCTACTGTGTGAGGGGTTTGGTAAGCAATGGTGAGTCATTCACCTAGGAATTGAACATTTTGTAGATAATCCACTTTACTTTTTAACATTTTTAATATGTTAAACCGATTTACTTTTCTTAATGTGTTAACTGATTTAATATTTTTAATGCATTAAAACTGATCTTCTTCTCCACCCAATCCTTGTTTTATGCTTTCTCCGGAGGGAGAGCTGAGCTCTTAGGGGAAGAAGCTGGGAGGAGAAGGGAATCAATGTTTATTTAGTACTGCTGCTGATTACCTGACACAGTTCAGTGCATTACGTAAATTGTGTCATCTCTAGAAACATCATTCCTGCTCTGCATGTGAGGACACTGGGGCTTGAGAGCAGATTAAGTAGTTCCTATGAGATCTTGCGGATAAGGACAAAGACCAGGTCTTTTCTAACTCCAAAGCCTCTGTCCTTTGCCGTGAACCAGGGGTTATCACATGTGCTCAGGCTGCACTGTGAAGCTGAGGGGACGGGCGGGAGGTGTGAGGGCTCCTCTTCCAGAGCAGCTCCTTGGATATTGGGCGTCCACATTTAGAAGAAAGGATACTTAGATTATAACAAGATAAAACTGTTAAATATTATTGTTTTATATGACATTGCCATTATTATTATTACATATGATCTGCTTAATATTACTTTTAGAAAAGATACTGCTCCTAAACATACTTCTTCCAAGAAAATTAAGAGATTATAGTAAGAAATAGCTGACATTTCACCAATTTTTATTCCCATATAACAGGCTTAACTGCTGTACCTACTAGAGAAAATTCCTAGAAATATAGAAGAGTTGTTAAGAAATGCATGCATTGGCAATGCCTGCAATATTCTACAGGATAAGTCTCTCCCCTTTTTAGCTATTAGTGTACGTGCATATCTTATCTACATGTAGAAAACATGTTAGAAGTAGTAACCAGCACCCTCAGAATGGTAACCAACATCTTCAGATGTTGGTATTGATAGTAATTTTTGTTTTCTTACTTGTGTTTTTTCTTTGTTTTACAAAATTTCTCAGCATGTGTTATTTTTGTAATTAGATTTAAAAAGTTATTTTAAGAAAGATCTATATCACCATGATCAGAATTGTGATCAGATATTTATTTTTATCATTAAAATAATTTTAAAAGTGAATGTAAAGATTTATAAGTCACATATTTTTTGATTTTCTGGAAATATAATAAAAAATAATTCTATACCACCATAACCTACATTCCTAAACATATTATGATCAAAACTTCTACATCCAAATACATGTTATCATCACCTCCTATCCTAATTTGTTTTGCCACTTGTGAGCGTAAGGCCCATTCCAAGTGGCAGCCTCAGCAGATGGCATTCATCTTGGTTTAATAGATATACTTAACTTGAAATGAATGACTAAAAGGGAGTGTAGTCATCGTAAAGATTGATTCTTTGGGTTTTAATAAATTATTCACATCTCAATAAGTGGATTCAGATTTAATGATGTTTGTACATAAAGTTATTTTTTTAAGCAGTCCTATGAACACTGGAAAGCATATATTCTTTTCCATGTCAGAAAGGAAACACGGGCACACAAACTGTTCGGCAAGTATTTATTAAGTGCCAGGCACCGCAACACTCACAACCTTTTAAAAATGTATTGTGACCCTTGGAAATATGAAAATGTTATAGCTAGCCTTGGTTAAATCTCAATTATAAAGAGAAAATATGGAGTTTAGTTTTAATCATGTGCTATAGAACTGCTATAGAACAAGCAAAACAGAAAACACACTTTAACTCCTAAATTCTTTTCCAGTCTGTAAATGGATTTATCAACAGTGAGATAATCAGAACTTTCCCCCGCCCCCCTACCATTGCTCCTAAAGATTGAAAGTTATGGTGGACGTTTTGGGAGCACTTAACCTGCACCATTGCTATGCTTTATCACTTTGACCACAAATCTTCTGTGGCATAGTTCGTGACAAGCTCCAAAGTAGCTCCAAACTCAGCTGAGTTTCAGAGTAGGAAACGTTAGAAACATAAACTCAAAGATGATAAGTCAGGTGAATTAATATTTAGGGAGCAAAAAGAAGTGTGATTAAGAACTTGGAAATGAGATGGAGGAACAATTTATTAATTGAGCTTGAAATTTTTGTAGGTTCTGTTTCAAGCTGGAGAACTTAAGTGGGGGACAGATGAAGAAAAGTTTATCACCATCTTTGGAACACGAAGCGTGTCTCATTTGAGAAGGGGTGAGTGAAAAAAGAATCTGTATGGGGCAGATATTTTGGTAAATTTTGAAAGTGCGTGAGCCAGTATGCCAGAATACCTGTTGCGTAGCAGGCACTTACCGAGTGAATCATTTCGTGTTTCTTCCTTTTAGCGACCTGGAGAAATCTCATAGTTCTCTGCTGCTATTGTAGCTTTCACAAATTAGAGATCCTTAGTCCGCCCTTCACTACCAGAGGGTGGCAAGGGAGGTCAGGCCTCTCAACTGTTACTCTCATAGTCACAAATCACTGAGTAGTGACTCACTACGTGTCTTTCCTCCTAGATGTTGGTACTCAAGACCTCAGCTCTGGATGTCATCAATACTTGTGGTATCAGTTGGCAATGAGTTTAGTGGAAAGTGACAGAAAACCCTAATAGTGGCTTTAAAAATTGGACTTTATTTCTGTAGATAGGATTCCATGATTGACTTGGGAGAACCTGAGATCTTTCCATATTTTTGCTCCACTCTCTTTAGTGTTTTGGTTTTCTTTCTCATGCTCATTCCCTCATTATCACAAGATAGCTGCGGTAGATCCAAACGTGACCATTTTCACAGCAGGAAGAAAAGAAAGGGGTAAACTAGTCATATCTATCACTTTTTATAAGGAAAGAGAAAGATTTCTCAGAATCCCCTCCAATAGATTTACCTGTGGGTCTCACTGGTTATAACTAGTAAGGAGAAGTGGGGAATCAGTGAACAGAGAACACTCGTTTGTGATCCATTGCTCAGGGTTGGCACATCGAAGCTCTGAGTGCAAGGTTCTGCCAGCAAGGAAGGGGGAGATTTGTGTTCAGTGGGACAATACTTGGTCAAAGTAAATTTCTCCTTTCTGGAGAAGAGTGATCCTTATGTGACTGAGAATCATTTTCATTTTTTCTAGTGTTTGACAAATACATGACTATATCGGGATTTCAAATTGAGGAAACAATTGACCGGGAGACTTCTGGCAATTTGGAGCAACTACTTCTTGCTGTTGGTAGGTGATTTTACAGTGTATGTACTATTTATGGTGATAAGAGCTAACATATTTCATTCAGCTGAGACTGTTTCTGAGAATAACCACCTAGTTATGAAAGGAAGAGCTTGACATGATATTTGGGTGAAGCCTGACTCCTAAATTTCCAATGCAAAAGTTTGTTTTGTTGTTGGCAATACATGATTAGCTGGTTAGTTCATCCAGTCCTGTGGAAATACCGAAAGAGTTGTTTAAAAATCATTTTGAAGATGCATTAAACACGTTACTATTTCATTATGAACCTGAAATGTTGTGGACATTTCTCAGAAGCTTGTAAATGTTATTTCTGATACTTGTGGAATTTTAGAAATCTTTTGAATATTGTCCTCACAGCTTTGAGGCAGACTGAAAAGTTGTCATTTGGTTTAGAAAAGAGTATCTTTGATTTAATAGAATATGTGATAATGGTTGTTTTCAGACTAAATAATTTAAAGTTTTAACTAAATATTCAGAATAATCTGGGAAAATTGGAGAACTGAGTTTCTGTGCAGGTGATTGTAATTGTATACATTCTCCAAATCCAGGGGGAATCGAGTTTGTGAGTTCCCAGGGGGGATCTTAGTTTTCACGCAGGTCTGGAGTGAGCCTCTGTCTGCTGTTTGTTGCAAGTACTTGGCATTGAGCTCGGGCTTTTGTGCTCTCTGTCTTCTGGAGAATAAGCCAAAGGTGTACATGAACCATCGCTAAAAGTAGCCTTTCGTTTGAGTACATAGTTAATGAACTTTCACTAGAAAACTTGGCTCCTTCATAATTGGAATACATAAAATTTATGACATTTTAGGTACTGGTGGCCATTTTTCTTGAGCATGGGAAAAGGGAGAATTAAGAAAACCCCAGATGCAAAGATTATTTTTGTATGTTAAGGAATTTCCATGTGATAGGTTTTCTAAAGCTAAGCAGACTGAGGTCTGAGCGGCCTTAGACATGTACATGTTCAGAGAGGATACGCTTTTCTGCTATCAGTTTACCTGGGTGTTTGTACTGAAATAGGCAGTCTCATGCTACTCTGTGTGAATCATGGATATTAAAGAATATGGAGCAAGTTCAGGAAGATAGTCCAAGAGTTTTCAAAGATTAGTGATTTTGTAGTGCTTGCTTGAATGTCTAGGAATGAAAACTTTCAAGGTGTTTGTGTAATTTATTGGCCATGAAGAAGGTTGTATGATAACAGCTCAGGCTGCCAGAACTGTAATATCCAAAAATCGCCTATAGAACAAAGGGGCATAGAAAAAATAGTGCCCCTTGTTCTACATGTCTTTCTGTATAGACCTCAGAACTCCAAGGAATATCCAAGCCAGCATCTAATAAAATGCCTGGTGAATGAGGAAATCAGGTCAGCTTACAAATAAGCAACTCTTTAGCCTCTGTTACTTTTATGCTGTTAGAGAAGTAGAGCTATAAGCAGAAGGCAGCATTTGATTTTTAATTACCTAATTCTTTTTAAGTAATAAAAGAATAGCATCTGACCATTGGATTATTTATTTTCTTAGTGAAATCTATTCGAAGTATACCTGCCTACCTTGCTGAGACCCTCTACTATGCTATGAAGGTAAATGGATCTTGACTCTTCTATCTGATCAATTTCTCTTTCTAATTATTATCTTTCTCTATGTCTGGTTGTGTTTTAGTTGATAGACCTTTGGAATTTTTCTCTTCTTAAAACATGCCGCTCAGTTCTACTAAATTGTTTTACTTTATTGATTGACCCCAACTCGGGGGCATTTGAAGCTATATTTGAAGTAAACTGTGTGCCTCTCTCTTTCCTTTTTCTTTTTTAAAGGGAGCTGGGACAGATGATCACACCCTCATCAGAGTCATGGTGTCCAGGAGCGAGGTTGATCTGTTTAACATTAGGAAGGAGTTTCGGAAGAATTTTGCCGCCTCTCTTTACTCCATGATTAAGGTAGTAGAATTTTTTTTTTAAGTTATGTTCAGAAATCCAAAGCTGAGCAATATATAGAACATGCCAGGCATGGATGGGAGAATCCAATACTTGTGTCAAGTTTAAAATTTTAGTGGTCTGATAAGAGAGCTATGGGTTAAAAAGCTCAGCATAATGTTTCCTGAAGTAGCGATGACGGCTTCCAAGTGAAAGCTTTGACGTTGGCGTGGCTGAGGCTCTTGGTGAACTCAACAAACCCTGCCCTCTGCCCATGGTAATAATGTGTTCTTTTATCAGGTCCAGCTGTTTTTATTAGTTCTTCTTTTATTTCAGATCAGTTTTACTTTCTTTATTGTCTGTTATCACCTTGTCTCTGGTGTTGGTTCATAGTTCAGGAAAGAACCAGCCAGGTCTAGAGTAAGCAAGGAGCGTAGGTATTATTTTTGTTCTTTTAAAAGCAAGCCACTCTATGGCCTATAATTAAATATGGCTTACAGTCGACTTTTTTGTGTTCTTTTTTTTTGATAAAGGTTAATGTGGGCCATGTGCAAAGCAGGATTTTTGAGCACAAGCTTTTAATTTAGTATGTCTGTGGTGTGGCTGGAGAGCTTATCTGTGCATTTGTACACAGCTTGAAACATGAATTTATCGTGCACATCTGTGTGTGAGACAAGCAGGGCAAAGCGTGTCCTGCCCTTCTGTCTCCGAGACAAAGCCAGAGTGGCCTGGCAGCCCAGCATTGTCCCCCTTTAGCCAGATACATGCCGTGCGATAGAAATTAGCGTCTATTTAGAAAGCTGGATTTGAATATAGTTATTAAGGTTTCCCTGTTCTTTGTGTTACCAGAGGGAAAAACATACTTCCTGTCAGAGAGAACTGTGCCTTTAAGGGGTAAAATTAGAAAGTTGAACATAAGTTATAGTGATAGGAAACTCCCTGTGTAACATTCCTGATGAGAGAGTCACACACACACACACAGATTACCCACTTGGGAGAAAAGTCATATGAATCAAATTTGTTGCCAGATATTTGTTAGTTTTAAAATTTTCTGTGGCTTCTGTGAGTCATGGAGGTTAACAGAATACATTCGGTTTCAGAGTGATACATCTGGGGACTATAAGAAAGCCCTCCTGCGGCTCTGTGGTGGAGAAGATGACTAACGTGCCACCAGGAGAGAGTCCCTGCTCTGTGTCTGCTCAGCCCACTGCCTCCCTTCAGCACGTCTAGCTGCACCTGTATGCCAGTGCTTAGCACATCGCCTTATTCACACTAGTATGCTGGCGACCAAAGTATGTGTCGTAGGAGAAAATAGCGGTGCTTCCTACTGATCTTAGGTCGGGATCTTACTATCTCTTTGGCTGCTGTAGTACCAAAGTGTACTTACGTTACTAAGTCTAACGTGTGGATCATTTATATTTTCCTTTAAGAGGTTAGATTGCTTTTAGCCCTTTTAAAAACATCTTTTATATTAAATTGATAACCGTTTTACCTTAATCGGAACCTTAGCCTTGAAATTGTGAACTCCTAGAAGCGTTATTAGTCAAGTTTGCTACTAAACCTGCAGAATTATGGTGGTTGTAGTCAAAAGATTAATGAAAAATAAACATTTCCTTCTCCCTGAATTATGAGTGAGTGTGTGTTTGGAAAGTTTATTTAATTTATCTATTGAATAATGGTATCTTTTTTCAAGCCAGTCAATTGATAATGGTGTCAGTTATGAACTGAATTTATAGTTGGTCTTTGGATAATGAGAAATGCACCACCAACACCACAAACTGAATTTCCTTCATAGTAGGGAATGATGGAGAAATGGAAGGGTTCTCTGATTTATTTGCAGCATGTTTATTTGGGCATCCATTAAGGTAATACTTGTGCTACTTGCTTAGTAGAAAAGCTAATTTTAAAACTTAACCTAAAAATTTCAGAGTACTACCTTTCTGTTCCTATTATAGACTTGTCCCAGCCCCCATTTACCATCCGCTACCTTTGAGGAAAAAAAAGCAGGTTTTTTTTTTTTTTTAGAAAGAGTTTCTTTATCTGTTCTAGCCATCTCAAAAAATTACAGCTGAATCCACAACTCTCATCCCATTGATGAATTAAATATATAAAAAATCATACAAATATTAAAAGAAATTTTAATATCTGACTATGGAAATATTAGTCACTATGTTATAAAATCTAGAAGCTATAAATGAAAAATCTTAAACTTCAAGAATTGAAAGGTAAATATTTATGAATGGCCAAAGCCACAATAGGCCAATTTAAAAGTAAAACAATCACACCTACAGAAAAATATTTGCAACTCATGGGTGTAATTTCCCCGATATATAAAGAGGTCCTTCATATCGAAAGAAAAAGACCAATAACTCGTGAGAAATGAGGGCCAAGGACATGAAAAGATCATTTACAGAGCAGGCAATACAAATTATTCTGAAACATTTGGAAAGATGTTTAACCTCATTCATAATAATAATGCAAAATAAAGCTGTGGTGAGGTATAAATTTTCACTTAGTGTGGCAAAGATCAAAAAGTTGTTGATAATGACCTTGTGAAACAGTCACTGTTATATCTCGGTGGTGTCACTATGAATTGTTCTGTCCTCTTTGGAGGGCATTTGGCATCACATTTGTAAATACACATATGCTTTGATTCAGTAGATGTATTTCTAGGAATTGTACAGATACCACTTACGTGAAATAACATAGGTATAAGGCTATTCACTATAGCATTGCTTCTAATAAAATATTGAAATAATCTAAGTGTTAATAGGGGACTGGGTAAAGTAACAATGGTACATGTGTACAGCAGATACAACACAGCTACAAAGAATAAGAAAGCTCCATATGTACTGATGTGGAAAAATATTGAGGAATTGAGTAGTATTGTTAAATGAAAACATTGAGATGCAGAATAATGGTCCCAATATGGTTATCATTTGTGTATAAAAGGGAAAAATAATTCATGTATGCATTTGCTGTGCCAGAATAGAACACTTTTGAAGGATACATAAACTGGCAATCATGGTTGTGTGTGGGCAAAGAAACTGGGTAGATGAGAAACAGAGAAAAGAAGGAGATGTTTCATTGTATGCCTTTTTAATATTCTGATCATTGAATCAAGGAAATATATCTTTTAAAACACACACATTACCCTAAATTAAACAAATAAAATCTTTGATAATTTATAATGGAAAAACATGAAGAGGAACGTGTTTTTAAAATGCTTTCAATATAAATTACATCAACGTGTGAGAGCATGATGGTTATTACTCAGCCCAATCTCTGCTTGATTTGAGACTGCTCGATTCTGCAAAGCTTAGGTATTGCAAATTCAGGGAAATCCTGGAGATAACCAACAGCCAGCCCAGTTTCAAGTTAAGTCCAATTTCAGGTTACTTGCTTTTTATTTATTTTTTTCTAGAATTAGGTACATTGAGTTTGCATATGGTAAAATTCATCCTTTTTAGGTGTACAGCGCATTGCATCTTGACAGGTGCATACAATGATGCAACCATCACCACAGTTAGGAGATGGGATATTTCCACTACCCCTCCCCCCAAAAAAAGTTCTTCTCAAACGCTTCTGTAGTGAATATTTCCTGCCCACTCCCAAACCTAGGCAACTACTAATCTGGTTTCTGTTCCTATGGTTTTTCCTTTTCCAGAATATCATATAAATGGAATTATACAATATAGCCTTTTGAGTCTGAATTCTTTCATATAAAAAATACATTTGAGATACAACCTCTTGCAGCATGTATCTGTAGTTTTTTTTTTTCCTGAGTAACATTCCACTGTATGAATATAACACAGTATGTTTATGCATGCAGTAGTGGACAGACATTAGAGTAGTTTCCAGTTTTGGGTGATTACGAATAAAGTAGTGACTTTATAAACATTCGTGTACAATTTTTACGTGGACATGTGTTATTTCCCTTGGGTAAATAAGAATGAGATTGCCGGGTTATATGGTAAGTCTATGTGTAACTTTATAAGAAACTGCCAAACTGTTTCCCAAAATAATGGAACCATTTTGCTTCTTACAGCAATATGTGTGTGTGTATGTATGTGTGCATTTATACATACATATATAACATTTTTAATGTATAAATATCAAATACATGTATCTACCACAAGCTCAGTGGCAATGGTTACCTTATAGTTCTGCAAATCAGAAGTCTAAAAAATTAGTCTTACTGGGCTAAAATAAATGTATTGGCAGAGCTATGTTCCTTTTTGTAGGATCTAGGGGAGAATCAGTTTTCTTGCCTGTTCCAGCTTCTAAAGGCTGCCCACATTTCTTAGCATGTGGCCCCATCACCAACATGGGGCAGGCAAGACAATTGCTGCTTCAGGAACTGGATTGTGCGTGCTTTTGCCTCCACTCCTCATCTATTATGACCACCTTGAATTGCAGGTGCATTGAGGATTCAGGGAAAGGTATGCTTTCCATGATGGGATCTGTCCCAGAGAAAGAAGTGGAACACACTAAAGCAGTGCTTTTCACGAACGTTATAATAAAGCCACATTTCTTTTGTTTTCCTTTTAAGTCACACCATGATTAAAAATAAGACTGCCATCAAGAAGAGTTCCCATGCTTCGAAGTATGTCGTTATCTAAGTGGCAAAGTGACTTTCTTTGGCTAAAATAATAACATGCATCATAACTTGGTGGTGGTGGTGGAAATAATTTCCTGTTGGGCTATCACCTGGTTGATGGATGAAAGAGCTTCTCCCACATGGGCTGGATGATGCAGCCGAAGAAGCATTGGTCTGAGTTAGAAGATGTGGCAACCAAGTACATGTGTGGTTGGGGAATATTTCTGTGTCTCAGGGTCCCCCTTGTCAGGTTACTGGGCTAGAGGAGAGGCCACGGTTATTGCTTTGGCAGTGGCTCTTCATCTTCCTTCTCCTTCTCTCCTCCTCCTCTTCATCTAAAGCCTCCCCTAAGTCCTCAGACAATGAGGGATGGTTATGGTGTGAGGTCGGAGTGAAGGGTAGTGTTGCCCCTGAGCAAATGGGGGAGCCACAGCACCCAGAGTTCCTTCTAAGTTCTGCTTCCTACTTAGATCACACACTTCCTTTCTTTAGAATTCCAGAGGGGTGGCGCGCAGGCTGGTCACCTGCATGGCAGGGTAGCGACCTTCTGGCAAGAGGGCTTTGCTTTCCCGGGCCCCGCCCTCCACGTAGGGGCCATGACCCTTCCCCCTAGGCTGGCGGGGGTGCTGTGCACGGGGAGGTCACCTCCTGGGAGCCCCTAGCACTCTGTCGCCTTCCTCTCCTGGCTTCTGATTCTTCTCGCACCTTACCTTCCTCCTCCATGGGCCATGGTCGGGTGACTCCTGGTCACACCAGAGGGTAAGGTGGAGGCCCGAAAGGGGAAGCTTCTGTCACCAAGGCTGAGCCCAGAGGGCTGGGTGGTCTGTTCCCCACCATAAGCCAGGGGAGCCAGATCTCTCTGCCCCTGAAGCCAGGGTCAGCACCCCTACCCCAGAACTTCCAGGCCCACCTCTAGGAAGTGAGGCTGCTTGGCTCCCACACTTCTGGGGCCCCAGGGGAATTTCCACCCTAAGAGGCCTCAGTAAGCCCATCCCACACCGCTGCAGAAAGTTCAGGGCAGAGAGAAAGCTGGAAAGACAAGAGTAAAGCAGGTCCTCAGTTGTGGTCTCCATAGGGTATCCATAGGTCCTGACAGGCCTGAAGGCTCTGTGTAATGACGGAGTTGTGACAAGCTGCCGTGAGGGACCCCAGGGTAAAGGTGGGTCTGCAAGCCCCCGACAGCCTCCCTATGTCCAGAAGCCACGTTTGGGGAGAGTGGACACTGATCCCCTTTCCTGTGCCCCGGCACCCCAGAGACAGAAGCCTCTGATGAGGAAAAGCACATCTATTAGGAAGCAATACATCTTGGTAAGAAGCCATTAGCATATAGGGGATGTGCAAACAGGTTTTCTCTGCCTGTCCCTAATTTTTTCTGGAAGAAAACTTTTCTCACCGGGGAAGGCATGAGAAGCATGATCTGGTTGACCAGACAAACACGTTGGCTAATAGTGAAGGTGGCCTGAGGCTCTTGCCACCGTTGGCCCTTGCTGGCAGGGACTGGCTGGGGCCATAGGCTCCCTGGACCGGTAGGCCCAAGTGCTGTCGCTGTCTCAGACCCACCTGTTCTTGACAGGACAGCTGTGGCCCATGGTGGCATGGTGACTGCAGGCCCTATCTGTCATTGCTTTCTTTCGCTCGGGGTGGGAGGGGTAGCGGGACTGCCCATCCACTGGAGCCTGGAGTTCCTCTTTGTGGTAATTGAACTCCGAGGGACCATGTCCTTGCCGAAGCCCCAATTTGTCCACTAGGATCTGTCCAACGAGTGTAATGACTGCCTGGACTTCAGCATCCCTGCTGGACAGTCTTCTTGGGGCTGGCCCTGGGCTCCAGGCTTTGGCCGATGCAGGCTTTCCTTTCTGCAGGGGAGGTTACTGCCGTGTGCCTTTTTTACGGGGGTCAAGACACTGCAGGCCATGACTGATCCTTCTTGTGGAGTGGCTTTCCGTAGGTGCCTGTCCCTTCTTTCGCAGGAACTGAGAGTATTTGCTCCCATGGGTTTCTCCTATTTCCCTGACCTGGGCAGGGTGCCTCATCCCACTGGCTTGGAAGGCCCTTGGTCCTGCAGCTGTTTGTTCCTGCTGCCCTCGTTTGGGTCTCTGGTCAGTAGGACCAAGCATCTTGCTCTGACTCTTCCACAGGGCCTTGACTTTTGGGCTCCTGGGCTCCTGCTGCCCCTGGCTGCTGCTTCCCTTCCATGTGGGGTCACAAAATTCCTGGGAAGCTGACATGTCCCTACTGGGCACATTCTGGGAACCAGACAGAGGGGCCTGAGAAGGCAACATGTCTTCAGGGGGGAGCATGTTGGTGTGACGGCCCCAAAAACGCAGGCCAGTGGCACAGTCTTGGAGGAGGACGCCGGTGGCAGGGCCTTGAAGCTGGTTCTCTGTCTCTACCTGCACTTTGAACTCGAACTTACTGACAACCTGTGCTTTCAGATGTAGCTCTCCTGGATCCCAGGAACCAGAAATTATAGAGAGTGGGGAGATTTTACTGGTCCTCAGAGATCCTGAACTGAGATTTACATTAGCGGTTTGGGAGTTTGCCATCACACTGGCTCCCAAGGTGACTTCCCAAGCAGGGGTCTTCTCCTCAGCCTCCACTGGCTCCATGATCTCTTTGGCCCCTGAAGAGTGGGACCCTACAGTGAGCTCCAGCATTCCTGTGCTGCTGCAGGGGTCTTCTGAGGCCACGCTCTCCTTCTCTTCCCGTGGCTCATGCCTGGCCATTGCTGGACTTGGACCCAGCTCTAGGCTGCCTCTCCCGGTCCCCAGGACAGTAGTGCTCTGCCACGTTCTGCTCATGAAGCTGCATGTGAGGGGCTGAGAAGGCCACCTGTCCTCTTGTCCAGTCAGAGGGGCCTCTGAGTGCCCACGGTTGTCCCCAGACTGGGTCTCTATCAGGTCCCTCTGGACTTCCTCCCTCACAGGTGACAGGGCAGAGAGAAAACCAGTCAGGGTGAGGATTGACTTTTCTTTTATCACCTTCTCTCCTGGGCCTTTCCAAGGACGTTCTCCTGGGAAATTGTCAACCTTGGCTATGGAGTTGTGCCCAAATTCACCAACCTCCCAGGGGACAAGGGTAGAGTATACAACGGGTGGGGGTTGACCCTTGAGATTTATGGGCTCCAGGGACTGGAGGTTTGAACCCCACCTGTACCTCACCCGAAACCTTGTAATATGCGCTTCTAGCATCAGTTGAGTGCACGGATCGAGGAAGAAAAGCTCCTGGGAGGTGTTCACACAGCATTTCCAGCCCCTCCAGGATGCTAGATTTCTGGGCTTTGTGAGGGTGTCATACTTGACAATAGCATGGCTGGCAGTATGCCGGGACCAAGGCACAGGCACAGGGACCGTGCCCTTGATCTCCCCCAACTTCCAGTCCAAATGGGACTTCAAGTTTTTTTCAACATGCTGCTTCTCTGGGCCCCTGAGTAGGTAACTTCCTGATTTGCACCTCTGGGGCCTAATCCGGTCACTATCTTCTGACTTCTCCTCATCATCCTCCAGAACCTTGACTGAAGCATTTCTTGAACCTGTACATGGATCTTCTGGGCCCCTCTCCAGATCTTGCCCTAGATCCCTGCTTGGGTCCTTGTCTTCTTTGACACTCACAGAGCCCTTCTGAGAGAATCTTTCAGAGCACCTAGACCCCACCTTCCGTTCTTCCTTGCTGCTTTCGCCTGCCGCTAACACAGGAGGCTGGGACTGGCCCGTCCCCAGGAATTCACCCTGAAGCTGCATCAGTTCCCCTGAGGCCCGGGATCTGCGCGGAGGACCCGACTCATGTTTATCTGGGATGAAACTCCTCTGAGTGTATTGCTCCTGCTGCTCCTGGCGCTCTGGGCCAATGAAAGGCCCAGGAAGGGTGGAGGCTGACTTGTGGCTCTGGGAGGCCCAACTGTCCTGGGGAAAGTTGGGAGTGAGTTGGTTAAAAGCTTCCCGAGCATTTTTGAGCAGAGAGGGTAAAATCCTCTTCCATCTCAGTTGCTTCTGCAAGGGCCATTCCAGATGTTCACTTTTGGTTGGGATGAGGAATTGTGCCTTCTCCTGGGATGTAGGGCAAGTTGTTCTACAGTCTCCTGTAAGGTCCCTTTTCCCCGGGAGTGGAGAGCAGTATGGTATGTCTGGGACAGAGGGTGGGAGAGGGGCCTGAGTGTGGATCTCATCCATAGGTGGGAGCTGGGGCTGGGGCTGGAGCACGGGAGTGGGGAGGGGGCTTGGGAAAGTTTTGCATCAAAGGTTGGAGCTGGGCCAAATGCTGGGGCCAGAGCTGGGCCTGGGGAGGCTGTGAAGGTGCTTCAGCCCTAGTTTCAACTGGAAAAAAGTCAGGGACTTCATTGAATGAAACAGAGCAACATGCTTTTGAGGGAGATGTCCTAGACACCCAGGCAGCAGCTACCAGGGACTCGCTGTGCAGAGAGGGGAGGCCCCAGAAGAGCTGGCTACATTTCTGTGGCAAATGGTCCCCCACAGCCTTGGGATGGGGGAGCTGCTGAGGACCAGGCAGCTGCTCTGGTTTGTCTGTCACGTTCCAGAAGCTGTGTGTGGCTGTGGTGTTCCGCTCCTGGCCAGGTGACACTAACATATTCCCCTGAGCAGCCTGGGGGTAGTCCGGGCTCCTTTGTTTCAGAAACGGCCCCTCCTTTTCTTTCTCCTTCCACAGCTTCAGTTCTGCTCTCTTGGTGGTGAGTATCTCCAGGAGCTTCTGGATGCTGGGGTGGAGGAAGGCAGGGCTGCCAGCCTCCCTCTGCCTGTGTGTGGGGTCTCCCCAGAAACTAGCCTCTGGTGGATGATGGAAAAGAGGCTCCTGCTGGGATTTGCTGTCATGTGAGGTGGGGAAGAACAGGGCCTTGGAAGTTGCCCACCACCAGGACAGGAACAAAATGGTACATTCAAGGCCTGAAGTGACCCAGACGGGAGGCATCAAATCTGGAGGTGAGCTCTCTGGGACAGTGCCGGCGGGGACACTCTTCAAGTCAGACTGGTCTCCCTGAGGTTCGACTAACAGGGTGGAAGCCAGAGGTGGAGGATGCTCGGCCAGGGGAGCCGGGAAAGCCAACAGGGTCGAGGTGGTGGGAGAAGCATCTTCCACACGCTCCCCATGGGGCCGGTGGGCGCTGGCAGGTGCTGGTTTGCACATCTCCCCCAGGGGGTCTGGACATGAGAGCTGATGAAAGCCCCCCTTGTCAGGGAGCTGCCCCAGGTGGCTGCAGGAGACAGGAGGCACGAACTGCAGCAGGGAAGGGTGGGGCCAGGGGCTGGGCAGGGGTGGGCACTTGTGGCCCCTGACCCCTCATCTGCCCCCACTCTGACTTCACAGAGCTCTGCCCCTCCCAGGCCCCAGGGCTCTAGTCGCATCCCATTCCCTTCCCTGGTCTCCCCCTCCCAGGTCAGCCCCAGGCTCTGGGGTTGCTTTCCAGGCCCTGGTAGGAAGAAGGACAGGGAGAGAAGGGGACAGTCCTCACCTCTGCAGAAGTGAGGTCAGGTCCTGAGCACCCTCCAGTTCCCTCAGGCAGTCTCTACAAACTGGAAATTAGGAGTCAGGATGGAGGAAGGGAGAGGCCTGGGCATCTTTCAGGAGGCTGAATGTCTCTCTAGACCATGGAGGATTGGACCCTGGAGCCCATGCATCAGTGTCCAAGGCCATGTGACCCCAGTAGTGACAGCAACAAGCTCTTTCTTTGGGCAGAACTTTATCATGTACACAGTGCTCCTACATCTACCCACCAAGGTCCTCATATCCCCCTGTGGGGGAGAGGACAGGGGCCACCTCAAAGAGGAACCAGCCTTAGCCGGGCTGTCCACAGTTGGGACTGGAGGCACCCCTGCACATCCAGGCCCCTACTGGGCAGTGCCCATTCCCTGCCTGCCTGGCTTCAGGAGATCTGAGAAGAATCCCAGGCTTTGATTTCCTTCCTTGGAGCTCCCCTCAGGTCTCTGTAGATGACTTCATGGGAAACTCATCCCTTAGGGACAGTGAAGCTAAGTCTCCTTGGGGGCTCTGGGCAGGGCGCAGACCCTTACCTCTTGGAGCACAGCTCTTCCTGCTCCTGCGCCTTTGCCTCTTCTCCACTGGATGCTGAGAGACAAGAAAGATTGAGGGGCTGGGACCAGACATTCAGTGCTCACGGAGGACATGACCTTCTGCATCTGGCTAATGGGCCTCTGTCTTCTTTTCTTTCCTTTTACTCATTTTTAAAGTGGATAAAAATATTTTATGTTTTCCTTCATTGAAAAATGCAAAGAAGGATTTTTTTGAGATCTACCATGGGTATCTTTCATAACTGTTCCTTTAGTGAAGTAAAATAAAATCTTAAGCCCTCCAACTGATCGAACAGATCCCCCTCTTGGCCAAGGGGACCCCAGCAAAACCTTCCAACTGAGTTGCCTGCCATGAAGTGAAGGGAGGTCAGAGTGGCCTTTTCATGCCCCTTCCTTTTGGAGTTACTCATTGTAACAGTAAGACATTATATTATTAAATTATTAACAGGACCTATGGCCATGGAAAACCACACCTGAAGGCCATCACTTTGCTTAACAGATCACTTGAGTATGCTATCTGTCCAGTGGCTTGTCTCCAATTAACAGACTTCCTTATTTTAACTAAAGACATTCCAAGCCTTTAGACAAATCTTCATTTCTTTAACCAATTACAAATCAAAGAATCTTTGAACCCACCTATAACCTGTAAGCTCCGACTTTAGGATGTCCTGCCTTTTTGGGCCAAACCAATGTACAGCTTCCATGTATTTATTTATTATTTTGTGTGTAATTCCTGTCTCCATGAATGTATAAAGCCACATTAACCTGGCTTCCTTGGGCACATCTTCTCAGGACCTCTCAAGGCCACATGTTCTGGGCCGTGATCACATACACATACACAGTCCACTCAGAATAAACTTCTTTAAATTATTTTACAGAGCTTGGGTTTATTTCCCATTAATACTTTGCTAGAGAAACTGACTCAGACCTACAGGTGCCTCTGAGCTGTCAGGCAGGGTTCTGCTTCCCGAGTCGGCCAGAGGCCACTCCAGCCCCTGATGGGAGGCTCTTGGGAGATCTGCACAGTTCTCAGATCATCCAACCCCGAGGAAAGGCCGGGCCACAGAAATGCAACAGATCACTGATGAAGCAGGGCTCAGAGCCATCCTCACAGGAGATCTCAACTCTCTCATGACCCCATCCTCGGCCCCTGAGCCCCAGCATTTAATTTAGTCTTGAAGCCTCCTGTGCACCCACACAAGTAGTCTGAGAGCTTTGGATAGAAATCCTATGCCACTCCAAACACCTGCTGCCCTGCCTGGACCTAGAAGGATGAAGAGATTCTCATCTCAGGACTCTCTACTCGATTTGGAAAAGTGGAAATCACAATAGAAAAGAGAATCATTCTCTGCTGGGTCTGGGCTGAGAGTTCCTTACCTTCCTGATGTTTCTTTTCTGCCCAGGTGGTGGTGAGGATGGATCACTCCCGAGGCAGGGGAGTAACAGGAGGAAGAGCCCCAGCCCACACAGGAAGCCCAGGGTGATGTCCACCATCCAGGAAGTGGAGCTGGGGCTCAGCCATGAGGCACTAAAGCTTTTCAAAGAAAAGAGATGATTCTCCATCTTCTGAATCGCATTGTTGCCCTAAAGCAACTGAGCTGTGGGAGTGTCCTTTGGACCCACTGACTAGGGCCCAGGCCTGCATCACAGAGCTGCGGCCTCCTCATCACAAAGGGCTCCTGAGGGTAGAGGAGGAGTGTAAGAGGAGGAAGCTGAATCACAGCCCCTCCCCTACCACCCTACCCTGCCATCCCTCCACTCCCTGGGCCTCCTGGATCCCTCCTTCAGACTCCCCCTGCTCAACCTGTCAGAGACAGACCTCAGTCAATTTTATATTCCTTCCCTTGAAACCCCGGTATTACCTGGCTCCTTTTATCCCCTGGAGATCCTGGCTTGAGCCCACCAATTTCATAGCCTTTTTAAAAAAAAATTTCAGAATATTAACAGGGGTACAAATGCTTTGGTTACATAAATTGCCTTTGCACCGCTGAGCCAGAGCTACAAGCCTGCCCATTCCCCAGACAGCACGCACTGCACGCGTTAGGTGTGAATTTACCCATCCCCTCCTCCCCACTGCCACTGCCCAACACCCTGTGAAGGTAACTTTCCATATGTGCACATTAGTGTTGATCAATTAGTACCAATTTAATGGTGAGTACATGCGGTTGTTTTTTCATTCTTGTGACGCCTCACTTTGAAGAATGGGCTCCCGCTCCATCCAGGATAATACAATAGGTAGTTCATCACTCTTTTACGGCTGAGTAGTACTCCATGGTATACATAAACCACATTTTATTAATCTATTCATGTATTGATGGGCACTTGGGGTGGTTTCCACATATTCGGAATTGTGAATTGTGCTGCTATAAACGTTTGAGTGCAGATGTCTTTTTTATAGAATGCCTTTTTTTCCTTTGGGTAGATACCCAGCAGTGGGATTGCTGGATCAAATGGTAGATAGGTCTACTTTTAGTTCTTTCAGGTATCTCCACACTACTTTCCATATAGGTTGTATTATACTAGTTTGCAGTCCTACTGGCAGTGTATGAGTGTTCCTATCTCTCCACATTCATGCCAACCTTTGTTGTTTTGGGACTTTTTGATAAAAGGCATTCTCAGTTTTGATTTTCATTTCCCCGATGTTTAAAAATGTTGAGCAGTTTTTCACCTGTTTCTTGGCCATTAGTCTGTCTTTTTTTGAAAAGTTTCTATTCATGTCCTTTGTCCAATTTTTAATGGGTTTATTTTTTTCTTGCTGATTGTCTTAAGTTCTATATAGATTCTAGTTATCAGCCTTTTATCAGATGTGTAGCATGTAAATATTTTCTCCCATTCCATAGGTTGTCTATTCTCTCTAATGATAGTTTCCTTAGCTGTGTAGAAGCTTTTAAATTTAATCAAGTCCCATGTATTTATTTTTGTTGTTGCTGTGATTGCTTTTGGGGTCTTCTTTGTAAATTCTTTGCCTAGGCTGATGTCTATAAGAGTTTTTCCATCATTTTCTTCTAGAATTCTTATGGTTTCATGCCTTAGGTTTAAGTCTGTTATCTGTCTTCCTCTTCCCTTCAGCCACTCCGGTGGCCACGTTCTGCTCAGCTCCCCTCTGTTCCTGCATAGCAGTCACAGGTTAGAAGCACAGGCTCTGCACCTCCACACCCTGCACTGCCTGTTTCTATTGTTGGCTCTGTGGTCTTGGGGACTCATTTAACTTGCTTGTGCTACCTGTTCTTAGTCACATCCCCTACCTTGCCCCTGTGCCCTGGTGACAACCACCAATCTATTCTCCAGGTCTATAGTTTTGCTATTTTGAGGATGTTATATACATAGAATCATATAGTGTGTAACCTTTTATGAGATTGCCTTTTTTTCACTAAGTTTCATGCTCTTCCATGTTGTTGTGTGTATGAAGTTTATTTCTTCTTATTCCTAAATAATATTGCATTGCATGGATATACTAGAGCTTGTTTCATCATCCACCCATTTAAAGACATTTGGGTGGTGCCCAATTTGGGGCTATTATGAAGAAAGCTCTTGTGAACCTTCATGTATATGTTTTTTGTGAAAGTAAGTTTTCATTTTCTGGGATAAATGCTGAAGAGTGCAATTGCTGAGTCATGGGGTAAGTGCATGCTTAGTTTTATAGGAAACTGCCGAACTATTTTGCAGAGTGGCTGTACCATTGTATAATCACAGCAGCAATGTATGAGGTGTCCAGTTTCTTTGCATTCTTGTTAGCATTTGGTGTTATTTTTCACTTTGTCCATTTTAACCAGTATAGTGATATTTCATTGTGGTTTTAATTTGCATTTCTCTAATGGCTAATGATGTCGATTATACTTACATGTGCATGTTTGCTGTCCCTATCCTTTCTTTGCATGATTTTAATTCTTTTAGATTTGTTCAGTTTTTTTTTGAAGAAAGTTATGGCCTATCTTGGTGAATGTTCCATGTGCACTTGAAAGGAAAGTGTATTCTGCTTTTGTTGGATGGAGTATTCTAAAATGTCAATTGATGGTGTTGCTCAGTTCTACTACATCCTTGCTGATTTTGTTTCCTAGTTCTACAGCTTACTGACAGAGGAGTGTTGAAGTCTCCAATTATAACTGTGCATTCACCTATTTTTCTTTTTGTCTCGTGTATTCTGCAACTCCGTTGTTAAGTGCATACATTTATGATTGTTGTATCTTCTTGGTACGATGAGCTTTTATTATGAAATATCCTCTTTAGCTCTGGTAATTGTTTTTGTTATGAAGTCTTATTTTTCTGTTATTATTATAGCTACCTTCTCTTGTTATCAGTGTGTGCATGGATTATCTTTATCCATACTTTTAACATACAATTGGTCATTTTTAAAATCTATTCGGTATGCACATTTAAAAAAATCCATTCTGACAATCGGTGTGTTTGGATCATTTATGTTTAAAGAAATTATTGATATGCTTTTAGGTCTCCACTTTATTACCTGTGTTCTGTTTGTTCCCTCTGATTTTTCTTCCTGTCTTATGTTCTGTGTGTTATTTTCCCATTTTAATTTACCTATTGTGTTTCTGACATATCTCTTTGTATAGTTTTTACGGTGGTCACTCTTGGGATTACAGTATACACACTTAACTTTCACGGCCTACCTAGAATCAATATTTTACCCCTTTGAGTGGAATGTGGAGATTGATCAGCATAAACCCCTTGATTCTTCCTCCGCTCTGTTGGAGTTGTCTTATGTGTTACATTTACATACATGAAAACCCCAATTTTATATTTTCTTTGAGCCAGCCAACATATTTTACACAATTCAATAAAAGAGGAGTCTCTCATATTTACACAGCTATTTACTATTTCTATTGATCTTCCTTCATTCCTGATGTTCCAAATTTCCTTCTGGTATCATGTCTCTTCCTTTAACAGTTCTTTTAGAGTCCCTACATTTATTGTTCCCAATTTTCCATCCTTATTTTCAACATTTTTTATTCTAAATTTTGTATTAAAAGCTCAAGCATCAACCAAAGTAGAATAGAGTCATGAGTCCCGTGTACTGCCTTCCAGGTTCCATGATCAGTCATGACCCATCTTATCCTACTTATACCCCTCACATTCCCCAGTCTCTTTACTCCTGAATTATTTTGAAGCAAATTCCATACCATCTGATTCATAAATATTTTAGTACATTTATCAAGGATAAGGATTCTATTAAAATATATAACTGTGCTGTCATTATATTTAAAATGAAATTTTGATTTAATTTCTTAATATTGTAAATATTCAATGTTTAATTTGCCCTGATCGTCTCACAAATATATTTTTTAAAAAATCTGTTCACGGCCAGGCGCGGTGGCTCATGCCTGTAATCCTAGCTCTCTGGGAGGCTGAGGCGGGTGGATTGTTTGAGCTCAGGAGTTCGAAACCAGCCTGAGCAAGAGCGAGACCCCGTCTTTACTAAAATTAGAAAGAAATTAATTGGACAACTAAAAATATATAGAAAAAATTAGCCGGGCATGGTGGCGCGTGCCTGTAGTCC